>CM051235.1:381790933-382090933 GCA_027917425.1 Gastrophryne carolinensis | reverse complement strand
GGGGGGGGGGGTTAATCAAGAACTGAACCCAGCCTGGCACCAGAGGGCACCCAACCAGATATTGGTTTCAGACTGGAACTACAGGGTACCCATCTGTATAATGATCCCAACCTGGCTCTAGAGAAGATTTAACCAGGAACTGAACCCAGCCTGGCACTTGAGGGCACCCAACCAGATATTGGTTTCAGACTGGCACTACAGGGCACCCATCTGTATAATGATCCCAACCTGGCACTAGAGAAGATTTAACCAGGAACTGAACCCAGCCTGGCACTAGTGGGGTTCTAACCGGTTACTAGTCCCAGCCTGGCCCTATAGGGGGTTTTAATCAAGAGCTGAACCCAGCCTGGTACTAGAGGGCACCCAACCAGATATTGGTTTCAGACTGGCACTACAGGGCACCCATCTGTATAATGATCCAAACCTGGCTCTAGGGAAGATTTAACCAAGAACTGAACCCAGCCTGGCACTAGAGGGCACCCAACCAGATACTGGTTTCAGACTGGCACTACAGTGCACCCATCTGTATAATGATCCCAACCTGGCACTAGAGAAGATTTAACCAGGAACTGAACCCAGCCTGGCACCAGAGGGCACCCAACCAGATACTGGTTTCAGACTGGCACTACAGTGCACCCATCTGTATAATGATCCCAACCTGGCACTAGAGAAGATTTAACCAGGAACTGAACCCAGCCTGGCACTAGTGGGGTTCTAACCAGTTACTAGTCCCAGCCTGGCCCTATAGGGGGTTTTAATCAAGAGCTGAACCCAGCCTGGTACTAGAGGGCACCCAACCAGATATTGGTTTCAGACTGGCACTACAGGGCACCCATCTGTATAATGATCCAAACCTGGCTCTAGGGAAGATTTAACCAAGAACTGAACCCAGCCTGGCACTAGAGGGCACCCAACCAGATACTGGTTTCAGACTGGCACTACAGTGCACCCATCTGTATAATGATCCCAACCTGGCTCTAGGGAAGATTTGACCAAGAACTGAACCCAGCCTGGCACTAGAGGGCACCCAATCAGCCATTGGTTTCAGACTGGCACTACAGAGCACCCATCTGTATCATGATCCCAACCAGGTTCTAGGGAAGATTTAATCAAGAACTGAACCCAATCTGGCACTAGATGGTACCTAACCAAATTTTGGGACCCAGACTGGCACTACAGGGCACGTGTCTGTATACTGGACCCAGCCAGGTACTAGAGGGCAGCCATCTGTGTACTGAACCTAACCAGGCACTAGAGAAGATATAACCAAGAACTGCACCCAGCCTGATGCTAGAGATAGCCAAATAGATACTGGGCCCAGCCTGGCATTGAAGGGGATCTAACCATTAACTGGCACTAGTGGGGATGTGAATAAGAACTAGACCCAGCTTGGCATTAGAGAGGATTTGAAGTGGAACAATCACCACTGATGCCAGCTCTGGAGTCTAAAATACTAGGCCGGCTAGGTTCCCTGGGGCATGCTGATTTAGCATGTCCCACTGTGTGAACCCTCCCATTCTCCCACAAGCCCCTTATCTTTCCTCTATCCCTCACCCTCAGCATCCCTGCAGTTGCATGCACCCCTGTTCCCAGCCATTTTGATATGCCAGGAGCACGAGAGCGCTTTATGGCATGCATTAGTATGCACAACATAAAACACTGATTGGACGAGCGCCCATGCATGTGCCGTGGGAATGGCTGGAAGGTGAGTGGAGTGGGTGATCTGGGGGTTTCACACAGCAGGGCATCCCGATTCTGGATGCCCCCTGGGGCAGGGACTAATAACCAGGATAGTCAAAATCCTGATGATTGGTACACTGCACCTAGCCTGACACTAGATGGCAGCCACTTAGATACTGTACCCGGTCTGAAATTAGATGGGATCTAATCTAAAACTGAACAAGAACTGAACCCAGTCTGGAACTAGAGGGCACCCCACCAGATATTGGCTACAGATGGGCGCTACAGGACACCCATTTGTATGCTGGGCCCAGCCTGATACTAAAGGATAGCCATCTGTATACTAACCCCAACCTGGAACTAAAGAGGATTTAACCAAGAACTGGACACAGCCTGGTACTAAAGCGCAGCCAACTAGCTACAGGACCCAGCATGGCATTAGTAGGGATCTAACCAAGAACTGGATGCAATCTGACACTGGAAGGCACCCATCTGTATACTGGACCTAGCCTGGCATTAGAAGAGAACTGCACCCAATGTGGCACTTGATGGCAGCCAACTAGATACTGGACCCAGCAAGGCATTATAGGGGATCAGCACCAGATTGTGTGGTGGAGGCCCCAGATACAGTATTTTTCCCTTTAAAATAATTGTCCACCCAAGTAACTGATCGGCGGTTGCTTGGCATCCGCCCACTTACGAGAATGTGCAGGTACGTGCTGCTAGGGAACTCCTGCTTTGCCATTCTGGGGGAAGGGGGGTGTAGTCACCCAGCTAGTCCAGCAGAAAACAGCTCCCCTGCATTCAACTGCCAGCGGCTGTGCTTGGTGGCTGATGTGCAGTAAGTGGCCGCCGATTAACAGCTCTGCATCCATAGACTCTCCATCCTGACCTGGGGTGGCTTTGGTTGCAGGTTTGCAAAAACCAAAAAGGGCTTATCCAGGCTCCCACTGGCACCAATAGCTTTATTGCTATTGCAGGGCAAGTGGTGGAGGCTCCAGGGCGTGCGCCCCTTGCGCTCTCCTTATAATCCGGCCCTAGCGGGATTCTAATCAAAAACTGGACTCAACCTAGAACTAGAAAGGCACCCAACCAGATATTGGACCCATACTGGTACTAGAATCAAACAAGTGCTAGGGTCTGACCGAAAAGTCTCAGCAGCTCAGCATCTCACTTGCTACTACACTACACTTGAACTAAACAAGAACTGAACCCAATCTGGCACCCAACCAGATATTGGGCCCATACTGGCACTAGAATCAGTGCTAGGGTCTGACCTAAAAGTCTCAGCAGCTCAGCATCTCACTCGCTACTACACTACACTTGAAGAAAACAAGAACTGAACCCAATCTGGCACCCAACCAGATATTGGACCCATACTGGCACTAGAATCAGTGCTAGGGTCTGACCTAAAAGTCTCAGCAGCTCAGCAGCTCACTTGCTACTACACTACACTTGAGATTCATACCATAAAAACAACAACTCACTTAGAATACACATGATCAATGCTGTGGAGTGGTACACCCAGATAAACTTGACGAAATGGAAGGTATCATATATGCTAAACAAGATGGAACCATGAAGTTCATTCAAATCTGGTTCCCATGGATGTACAAACAAATTATGGAGAGTTAAAGTGGACCAACACCCACGGGTGATCGGCCCGGGAATCTATAAGATTCAAGAGGGATAAGTCAAGAGGGACGCGCGGGAGGCGGCGGCGGAGGAGCCGCTTGTCCGTCGGCGCTGGGAGCGGGGAGAGGTGAGTTTTTCGGGGGGTTCGGGGGGGGTTTCACACAGCGGGGCACCCCGATTGGGGGTGCCCCACCGAAGTGGACCAAGACCCAGGATAGTCAAAATCCTGGGTGTTGGTCCACTTTAAGAAGATAAGTAGAATAAGTAGAATTCTGAGACACAGTTGGGGCTGCTCAGAAGGGGGGGGGGGCACGGGACAGCCCCTCCTTCTTGTTCTCTCTTCCGTTCTGTAACCTGTCCTACACCTGTCTCGACAGTATTTGGGATGTGGTGATGGAAAGATGGCATTCTCTTTTCTGTTCTTCCTTTAAAACATTATATTTTTACTAATGCATTTAAAAAGATTGTATACCCAGTGCAAGGTATATGTGAAAGGCTACTTGCACCTGGCTGAGCTGAGTGAAACGTTTCGGGCTATATTGAGCTATAGGGCACACAACCAAATATTGCACCTAGACTAGCATTAGAGGGCACCCATTTATATACTGAACCAGGCCCGCACTAGAGTGCACCCAACCGAATATTTACACAGGCCCATACAGTAAACTTTTTTCTGTCTTTAAACTCAATTGGATGCAGCTAAACAAATAAAGGGCCTTAATTTATGATGTGCGCCTTTTAGCATAGTTTTTATGACTATAGCACCAGATTTGGAGAACAAAATTGCCTTATTAAAGGAGCGTAGGCGCCACACAGCACCACTTTTTTGGCCTCAGCGCGTTGGATTTAAGAAAGATATAACGGCAGTACCAATGCATCCACTGGTGCCAAAAATGATGCAGCACCGGGCGCTCTGGATGAAGCAGCAGATGAAACCAGGCACTGTGGCTCAAGATCCCTTAAAGCACAATAGGCAGAACTGGATTGTAACGTTTAATGCTTATAATTAATATTACACCATTTTTTTTGTACAGAACTTGCATTGGGGCTTGTCAATAATTGAAACACAGGACCTAGATGGGCCAAAATGGTTTTTTTTGGGTGTTGTTACACACCCAAAAAGGGGGCCTCCACCAACCTTTGGGTTATGGTCTGGTCCAGGAAGCTTTTCAGTCTTTTGGTCTGATGGTCTGCCAATGAAGCTAATGGCAGCAGTGGGGGCCCGGGACACAGGGAGCCTGGCCAAGCCTTTTTGTTTTTTGTAAACCTGCAGCTAAAGCCACCACAGGCTTGCAGTCAGCAATGCTACAGGGATGGGTGCAGAGCTGTCCATCGGTGGGTGCGTACTGCACATTAGCACAACTACCAAGCACAGCCGCTGGCAGATCAATGCAGGGGAGCTGTTTTCTGCTGGAATAACACTAGATGGCATTTGGCCAGATATTGTACCCAGACTAGAACTAGGGAGCACCCATCTACAATGAGTGAAACAAGTATTGAACACGTCACTAATTTTCTAAATAAATGCAAATAAAAAATCAAACCTTAAATGTCCATAAATTAGGTCATGTGTAAGAATGAGAAATTACACAGTGAAAAGGTATTGAACAGGCTTACTGCAATGTATTTAAACCGGACCAACACCAGTTTTTTCTTTAACCGCCGGGCAGTCAATTGCGGGACTCCGTTCTTGCCGCAGGCTCATAATGAATGTGAGTATTATGAGCTTAACGTGCTGTTAGCTGCGAGGGGGGCTTCAGAATTCTGCATGCCCCCCTGAAGCTTTTTGCGATCACCAAACAGCGGGACCAACACCCGTTAAAGTAAAAATGGTCTGGTTTAATACTTCGTACAATAGCCTTTATGGTGATGACAGCTTGAAGAAGCCACAGTACTTGCATGCATTGCTCAGATGTGATTTTGCACCATCCCCCCACACAAATACTCTTCAAATCCTGAAAGTTAGGTGGGCTCTTATTATGAACTCTTTCAATTAGATTCAGTTCGGGTGATTTGCAGTTCAAGCAGTTTTATTTTCTTTCTCTGAAACAAACTGGGAGTTTCCTTGGCTTTGTATTTGGGGTCATTATCTTGCTGAAATATTCATCCTCTTGTCGTCTTCATCATCCTGGTCGATGGCATCAGCTTTTTTTCAAGAATGTCTTAATACATTTGTCCATTCAACCTTTCTTCAATTATATGAAGTGTGCCAGTGCCCTCTGCTTAAAAAACAGCCCCACTACATGCTGTTCCCATCTTCAATCTTTACTGTTGGTAGACAGCTAGACTATGTTCTCCCAGTATTTCACAGGCTTGTTCTTTTGTGTTTCTTGTGTGGAACCTTGGTAATAAATGCATCATAAGTTGAACCAGCTTATATTCATTTCCACTAAGAACTGAACCCAGGCTGGCACTAGAGGAGATTTAACGAGTTATTAGACACAGCCTGGCCTTAAAGTGGACCAACACCCAGGATTTTGACTATCCTGGGTGTTGGTCCACTTAGGTGGGGCACCCCGATCGGGGGTGCCCCGCTGTGTGAAACCCCCCCGATTGCCGCAAAAACTCACCTCTCCCCGCTCCCATGTGACCTCGTCCGGCCAATGACAGCGCTCAGAGCCGCTCTGGTATGCGCGTCCAAAGCCGCTTGGACGCGCATACCAGAGCGCTGTCATTGGCTGCGTCTCTCGCTTCCCTCTAACAGGGAGCGCGCCTGCGCTGGCCATTCACAAAACGGCCGGCGCGGGAGCGCGCCCTGCTAGAGGGAAGTGAGAGACGCGGACGCGTCTCGCGCATGCGCCGTTGGATCGCCGTAAGGTAAGGATTGTGGGCCTCCTGGGGGGTTCCTCCCCGCGGGACATCCCGATTTCGGATGCCCCGCGGGGAGGGATCTGATCGGTCCGGGAATCTTATAGATTCCCGGGCCGATCCCCCCTGGGTGTTGGTCCACTTTTAAGGGGTGCAGTAATCAGCTGGTGTCATCACTTTTACATATTCTTTTTACATTTTCTTCATGTTTTCAATACTTTTTCCCTGTGCCATTTAGCATTATTACATATCATTTAATTAATTTTCTTCTTGTGTTCAATGCATTTTCCCTGTGTCATTTATCATTATTACACATCATTTAATTTATGGACACCTATGGTTTGATTTCTTTGTGTGTGTGGATTGCATGGGTTGTTCTCTGGTAAGAATTTCATGCCCATAGCACCTTTAGAAATAAATTTACTTATAAAACTGGTGATGTGTTCAATACTTATTTCATCCACTGTATATACTGTACTCAGCCTGGCACTAAAGAGAACAGCCTGGCAATAGAGAGGATGTAACCAGTCTGAAACTGAAGGGTCACTCATCATGAGACAGAACCAGTCTCCACTGTTGGAAATCCAATCAAGAACTGGATCCTGCTTGGCACTAGTAGAGATCTAACAAAGAACAAGGGTCATACAACCAGATATTGGACCTACCCTGTTCTCATCCTGGAACTAGAGGGAATCTAAGATGGCCTTGCCTGGCAACAGAGAGGATGTAACCAGTCTGAATCTATAGGATCACTCATCAAGAATCAGACCCAGTCTCACACTGGAGGGGACCCAAGCAAGAAATGGACCCAGCTCGGCACTGGTCTGGAGGATGGATGTTGATTTTTATGTGGCCCAGTGCCAGACTTATGGCTTTGCAGCACCCCTTCTAGCTGTCACTTTAAGGCTTCTGACACCTGTGTGTGGTGCTACTGAGTGATGCGCTGGTACTCTTCACTGGTATTCTGCAAGGCACAGTACTGACTAATCCCAGGAGTGGTGCCTAAAAAAGTGGCTGGTGCGTGCATTTTTTATGTGTTTCAATGCCTGTCTGCATCTTTCCTGGGCATAATCATTCTGTCTGTAATGGTCATGTTTGTTGGCCCTTCAAAAGCAACGAGAATGCCGATGTGGCCCGCCGTGACAATGGGTTTGACACATCTGCATTAGAAGGAATCTAACCAGCGGCTTACAAGATGCTGACAAGGTGGTACCTGGTACCGTCCAGCGTGGCTAAGGCTGTCCCAGGGTATCCGGCCACTTGCTTCCGAGGTTGTTCAGCGGAGGGGACGGTCCTCCACATTTGGTGGGAATGCCCGAAGGTTAAGAGGTTCTGGTCTCGGGTCTTTGGCCTGCTATATAGTCTCCTACATGTTAATTTACGCAGGGACCCCTGGGTCGCTTTGCTACACGTGAAGCCAGAAGGAATCACCAAGCCCGAACACGCCCTGCTAACTCAGGTCATGTTGGCGGCCAAGCTAGCTATAGCGAGCTCATGGAAGAAAGGGAGTGTTCCATTTCAGATGGTAAAGGAGAGGCTGAATGGCATGTTTATCAACGAAAAATTAACCAGCATCCTAAAGGATTCCCATGAGAAATTTATGAAGATTTAGAACCCATGGGTGGAATACTCATTCCCGGATTTGAAAGAGGCCCTGTTGCAGTGAAGAAATGGCCTGCAAATTCTCCCCTTTACATGCATACTTATATTTGCGCATTCTTCTGTCATCTCTCCTTGTTTCCTGTCTGTCCCCCTCCTCCCCACTTGTTGTTTCCCGCCCCCCCTCCCTAGGTCCCTTGCCCCTCCTTACCCCCCTTCTGACACCAGAGGGGTGGCGGTGTAGAGAGCATGTGGCAGGTGAGGATAACCCACCCGCCTGACAACTTGAGTAAGGATGAACACTAGTTCATAGGTGTTAGCTTTAAGTTGATCATGATTGGTACGTCATTAAACTCCAGGAGGCCAAACATTCTAAAAGTGCCTGACAACTTGTTGAAAATTACATAACTGTATGAGTCACAGTATGAAGACGACAATTCATGTTTTGTAACAGTTTATTTGTAAATGACCAAAATGTCGTGCTGTATATCTTTTATACCAAAAAATTTCTATAAAAAGATTGAAACAGAAGGAATCTAACCAAGAGTTGGACCAAGGCCTATCACTAGAGGGAATCCAACCAAGAAACTGGACCCTGCTCAGCACTGGTAAGGATCTAAGCAGAGGAGTATCTAGGCTTTCTGTCACCCGGGGCAAAGATTCGAAATTGCACCCCCCCCCCCACCTGTTCTCATGCCTTCCTTTGGCGCCCCCCTGACCTGCTGCACCCGGGGCAAGTGCCCCTCCTCCTGACTAATCCCCTGGTTACAACCCTGGCTCTAAGAACAATGGGTCATACAACCAGAGATTGGACTCACCTTGTTATCAGCCTGGCACTAGGGGGCAGCTAACCATGGATCCAACCTGGCACTGTTGGGCACCAATCTATGTACTGGGCCCAGTCTGACACTAGAGGACACCCAACAAGATACTGGATGCAGACTAGCATTAGAGGGCACCCAGTTATACACTGGACCCCATCTGGAAGAAGACAAACCCACACAGATATTGGACCCAACCTGGCACTAGAGGGAGGCCAACCAGCTACTGGACCTAGCCTGGCAATAGATGGTCACCCAAACAGATATTGGACCCAGACTGGCACCAGAGAATACCTAACCAGATATTGGACTCTGCCCAGCACTAGAGGATCACCCAACTAGAGAATTGACCCAAGCTGGCATTTGAGGATCATCTAGCTTTATATTGGACCAAGCCCGACAATATACCCAATCAAATACTGGCCCAAGAGTGGAACAAGAGAGCTCCCAATAAGATACTGGACCCAGCTTGGCACTAGAGCAGTGGTTCTCAAATGTATTATGCCAAGTACCCCCTAGAGACAAGAATTTCCAACAGAGTAGCCCCAAAGAGCGGATCAGTTATAAATTGATATAAACCAAATTAAGTAGGCCATAGGCATTTAGCACTTAAAGCGGAACAAAACCCTGCACAATATCTAAAAGATTCCTTCCTCATCCAATCAGATCTGTTTGCCGTACATATGTCATTTGCAAAGGGCTCTATTTTGCAATGGCAAGTGCAAGTGCCATTGGACTGGGAAGAGGTAAGCTAAAAAATTAAAATCCTGGATTTTGTTTCAATTAAAATCGAAAAGGAATTGTGTTTTACTATTAAAGAAGTAAAACATGCACTATAGGCACCTTAGCACTATAGGCACCCATTAGGATTAAGCTCCCAGTCAGACATTAGAATAAACCCAATCAGATAATGGACCTTGCCTGGTACTAGAGGTTGCTCAGCCTGACACAGAAGGGTACCTAGACAGATAATTGACCTAGCCTGAGGTTACCCAGTCCCCTCTCCCAAATAGATAATGGACCTTGCCTTTCACCAGAGGAACACAGCTAGAAACTGTACCCAGTCTGACATACATGGACAGCCAACAGATACTAGGCCAGTGGTTTGCAGCAGAGGGGTCCCTGAGTAAGCACAACATTCCTGGCACTAGGAAATATAATTTGGACACAAGACTGGGGCTGGCACTAGAGAGTGATCCAAGCAAGTCCCCCCCACTGTACCCCAGTCAAGTAACTGAAGTAAGGCAGCATCATGTTGGAGTGGACACTAACCTAGCCCTGGCCCAAGTAACACCTTGAGCTGCCAATAAAACAAGCCTCGCACTAAACAATGCCCAGAAGTAAGGGCTGTCCAAGCAAAGTCAGCAAGCAAGGGGGATTTGGTAATGCCCCACCGCAAAGTAGCTGGGTGCTCGACCCTGGGTAGTCTCAAACCCAATCAAATCTTGGAAAAGTAGGTGGTCCATGCATTAAAATGTTCATTTTATTCTTTAAATTAAAAACATCTCCAAATTATATATCTTGGCAAGCCTTTAAAATCCAACTATGATTAAGGACTGGACAGAGTCCGAAACGTGTTAGCGCCCGCCCCACCCCCCCCAGGCACTCACTTTCGCCAGGACCATTGTCATTCATGGATTTTAAAGGTTTGGCAAGATATACAATTTGGAGATGTTTTTAATTTAAAGAATAAAATGAACGTTTTAATACATGTGTGTGGGCCACCTACTTTCCCTATCCAAGCCAACCCTGGGATAGAGGACAGGAAAAAGAGTGGGCAATGTTTAGCCAGGCAAATCCAGCATTAGAGGGGCACCAAAGAAGACACATGCTGGGCCTTGACTTTAAAACTCCAGGGTTTAGGTCTCTTCTGGCTTCTTAGGCCAGGTGAGGAGCTGGGCAGGGCCTGGCACCCCTTGTTTTACTACATAGAAGGCCCGAAACACCAGCTGGGGTGAAGAGGCTTCAGGTGCCCCCAGGGTAGAGGGTCTAACAAAGCCCTGTGCTGCAGGGGAATAAATCAGTAACTATAGGAGGTTCAGATGTTGCAACCCCATGGGGAACCCATAAGGTCAGGGGACCCCAACTTTGTTGTCCCTCTCAATTCCTAGATGTGTGCTCTCATGGCTTCATGTACGGGTACAGTTATAATTTGTCTCAGCTGTTTCAGCCTCTGTCTTCTTGTATCCAATTTAGTTAAAATGACAGAAAACGGTCATTGTATGTGCCATGATGGGGCCCCATTCAATGTTCGCACCAGGACCTGATCACATCTAGTTACTCTTAGCGACTCACCCCACTCATCAGGGTGCCAGGCCCTGATTCAGATCTTCAGATCCCATGTATGTGTGGGTGGGAGGGTGTAATGATAAACAAATATAAATATATATAGTAAAAGTGGGGGGTGTTTTGTATATATATATATATATATATATTATAGTTGTTGTAATATATATATATATATATATATATATATATATATATATATATATATATATATATATATATATTACAACAACTATAATATATATATGATACGACTGAATCGAGCAAAGGGTTTGCATGATGGCGACATATGCGCTGAGATTGGCAGTTGGGTTGGATCGGTAGGTCGCGGTCTGATGGAGTTCTATGCAGGGGAGTCGCCTGGACGATCGTCCTGTGTGTGAGAGTTTCCCGATGGCAGAGGATGGTCTCGGGCCGGGGTCGGGGCTGGCTGTAGCCCGCGTGGGGGCGTGTCAGGGGCGGCGCCAGCTCCAGTTCCGGGCGGCTCCGGGCTCCGGGCTTTGCGCTCTCCCGGGCGGGTAATTAGCGGGCGCTCGCTTCACTCGCACACAGTCAGTGGCACGGGGCGGACAGAGAGGCGCTCGGAGCCCGCTGAGGTGACCCGCATGGAGCGTTGAGCCGGGTCACCATGTTCCAGCCAGCGGCGCCCAAACGCTGCTTCACCATCGAGTCCCTGGTGGCCAAAGAGACGCCCGCCCGCCCCGAGGAGCCGCTTCGGCCGGCCGCCCTGTCCTATGGCCAGCCTGCCGCCACCGCCAACCCCTTCATGAACGGTTTCCACCCGGCCGCCGCTCGCGGAGTCTACCCACCGCCCGAACTGCTCTTTAGCGATCCCTCCAACCCTGCCGCCGCCCACCCTGTTCCGCCCGCCGCCTTGGCCCCGCACCCGCCGCACCCGCTCTTCTCTCCCGGACAGCAGCGGGACCCCGCCGGCTTCTACCCATGGCTGCTGCACCGCTACCGCTACCTGGGACACCGATTCCCGGGTGAGTCACACCCGACTGGAGCTTCCTACTTTTCCCACCGGAGAGCCAGCATTATTCTCACTTATGGAATCGCCGACATCCTCATTATTATGATTATTAACTGTTATTATTACTACTATTATTCTCTTGTTGTGATTCGGTTTCCCGGGGCCTGGATCTTCTGCATTTTAGAAGTTTTGTCGGGAGTTTCGAACTTTCCCGATCTCTGTAAATCTCAGGCTGCGAAATCGGCCAAATCGGAAAACCTTCCCGTTTTAGAATAATGATTAATAATAGTAATAATAATGATTAATTACAATACTAATAATGTTAAAAAAGTATCGCACCCGGCGACGGATTGTTTTCTCCTCCAGAATTGAGCGATCGGCCGATTCTGGTCATGTTGGGCCCCAGGGTGATTCTTTGGGTCTGGCCGGATTTGGTACAGCTCGCCTGTATAGGTGCTCGACATCTTCTCATCGTTAGCGGATTGCTTTCCCGTGTCGAGCTGATTGTACGATCCGATTGAATCAAGTGTGTGTGTTTACAAATCCCGTAACTATGTGTAAAGCTACAATTATAATTATTATTATATTATAAAGACAACCGCACATTATAAGGGGTCGACATTATAGGTGGATATATATATATATATATATATATATATATATATATACTGACTGTATAATATATATATATATATATATATATATATATATATATATATATATATATACTGTATAATTAATATATATATATATATATATATATATATATATATTAGTTCAAATATATATATTATAAACTAGAATATAACAGGCGACATGATGTTATGTGGTCTTGATGTACACCACACACACACCGATGTATGTATGTAGCGCTTTCGCGTTCGGTAGCGTTGTTTATGATTTTTTAGGCAGGAAAACAAAAAAATATGATGTGTGTGACGAATTATATTATGATTTATATCAAGAGAGGAGGCCACACGTGTTTTATACACATTATTATTATTGCTATTATTATAATATGTACATTATATGGGGATATACAGGGCCCCACTAGCTATAGCCCTATATAATGTATATACAATAAACATATAGAATACGTATAGCAGTTTGTTTATTGGAGCACGAGTGGCAGGTAAGTAGCTGGGACAGCTTTAGCCGCTTTAGATTGTCAGCTCCTGTGGCCGCTTGTGTTCCCTTACGGCCTCTTCTATGTAATTCGAAAGTGCGGCGCCACGAAATAAATGGACGCTATATAATACAGTAATTATATTCATATTAGTGTATAGCTGTTTGCCGGACCGGCCAAATATTCCCCAGCGCTGACCCCAAGAGCTGACAGTCTACAGTAGCCGCGCGTGGGGGAGTTAATTTCGGTGGTTCTAATGAGATGATGATGTGGAGGGTGTTATTTTGGGGTGTCATCTGTCTGCTCTGTGCTAAATAACTTCACCTGACTTCAAAGAATAATGATTATTCGTTTTATTTCTCTGGCTAGCTGCAATAACGATGATGACATTATTAATAGCGATAATATTAGCGTTAATGTATTAGTAATTGGAGCAATATCGTCACCTTGTCGACATCGTTGACATTAACCCTCAAAAAAAGTACGACGATATTCTTATTTTATTTTTTTTAAGGATCGCTGCAAGGAGGCATTTAGGTATTATAATTATAATGATATAAATAATAATGATGGTAAATAATTATATTATTTTTGGCGTATTCCCTTTAGTGTCAGCGGTGTGGACAATGTGGCGATGTTGCTTCAATCATTAATACGTTAACACTATTATTATCTTAAATGTTGTTGTTGTTATTATTGTTGATAATATTATACATTATTGTTATTGCTTAAAGAGAGCCTAATAACGGCTAATTGTGACGTCATAGGATACAGGGCCTCGCTAATCATTATCGATGGCCGATTATTGCAATCACAAACCCGCGCTCCAGTGTCACCCCTGATATATTATTAGCATTATTATTAATAAGGATTATTAGTGTTGGTAGTAGTGGTGGTTTAATTGTTCTGGTTTTTCTAGAGTTTCGGGCGTTTGGAGGGGGCAGAGCAGTAGCGAGTTCTGACCTATAAGACCCCGACAGGCCCTCGCTAATTATTATTAATGGCTTATTATAATGACAGTGTACTCCCGTTCTAATATTTCTATTAGTATTATTAGCATTAGTAGCATTATTTTTGGTATTGCCATGATTAGAGAGGATGATGGTTATTAGATAGTTCGATGTTCTGTGGAGAGCAGATTAGGTGCTCGTTCTGACCTAATAAAACACGAACCCATTTTAAGATTATCGTGACTACAGACGCCGCCGTTTATTTATTATAAATATCAATACTAATAACATTAGAAGCATTTTGTTATTGTTATTATTATTATTAGTTGTAGTAGTAGTGTTATTAATGTTTTGATTATTAGAGAGTTCGCCACCCTGTGGAGAGTAGAAGCTAATTCTGACCTCATAAAACACAGGCCCTCCCTAACATAATTTGGTCTACAGGCTACGGTACAGAATGGCCATCTCGCTAATAATAATAATAGTATTATAATGTTTGTAGTTATTATTATTATTAGTAGTAGTACTATTGTTATTGTTTTGATTATTAGAAAGTTCTGCCCTGTAGAGGGCAGAAGCTAATTCTGCCCTCATAAGACTCATGCCTATCAGGACTACAACATGCGCTACAGTATGACCCCCTCGCCTCTTATCCTTATAAATATTAGTAAGAATAATAGTATTAATAAAATTGTTGTAGTTAGTGTGAGCAAAAGCAATACTTGCATCATTTGTGTGATTATTAGAAAGTTCGCCGCCCTGTAGAGAGTAGAGCCGATCGGATTCTCATAAGACACAGGCCCTCGCTAATGATTAGTGATGGTTTCTTTAAGCAGAGACCGGTCACAGTGTCACTCTGTCACCTAGTATTTTCATAAATAGTAGTAGTAGCATTGTCAATATTCTTTTTATCATTATTATTAGTAGTGTTCTGATTAGGGCTCGGACGTGTTCGCATCTTATGTGGAGTGATTTCGGCCTGTTTTTCTCTCCAATCATCAAAACAATACTACTAATACCGCTAATACTCCTCATTAACGAGGGCATGTGTCTTAATAGGCAGAACCTTGTCAATGATAAGAACGACAGAACCTGACATCCCCTTTTTGAATAATACTGTGATTGTGGTTTTTAATACTATTCGTTAGTATCATTATTGTGACTCTTATGTATTATTATTCTTCGAATCATTATGCCTATGAATGTTCTTGTGGTCCTTGATCCCAGGACTGCTGTCGGTGGCCCCGGTAGTGACCCCGGTGTTGTGTGTTGTGTGTTGCAGGCGGCGGGATGGAGAGCAGCGGGGCGGCGGCGGCGGAGAGCTTCCTGCTGCATAACGCGCTGGCCCGGAAGCCTAAGCGGATTCGCACGGCCTTCTCGCCCTCGCAGCTGCTGCGGCTGGAACACGCCTTCGAGAAGAACCACTACGTGGTGGGCGCCGAGAGGAAACAGCTCGCACACAGCCTCAGCCTCACCGAGACCCAGGTGCGTCGCCCGATCTAATCGAACGACCATTGTTACCATGATTTCTAGTGATTTTTAGAGAGTGTCAGGCGTGAGCCGCCCAGTTCATGTGACCCCCAATAAAACACCAGCCCTGGCTTATAGTCCTCAGATAGTGTCCCTTATAAATACACTTCATTCCTGTTATGTACTATTATCGTTCCCAGCGTTATTCCAGGTCGTCCCGCTGATAACAATCCGCTCCTGCGGGCCAGGGGGAGGGGGCGACACCGGCAGGTGCGGGAGGAGGGGGGGTCTCCGGGGACCCCCCCTCAGCGGATTACACTTATCTCCCCGCTGCAGCCGCCCCGCTCCCCCCTCCCCAAAGGCAAGGCGGCTTCCGCTAGGAGTACATTATATTATTATTCATTATAACTATTACTATTATTATTATTATTATATAGGTCCCTGAACAGATAGGCGGTGCTTCCCTTCCCTTTCACATATATACATTACCTGTACTCTGTGCCTATATATACACACACACGCACACACTCACACTATCGCGAGTTTATATCAGTTATTAAAAAAGGGCGAATGTCCAACCAGCCCCAAAATAGCCTGTAGAACAGCTGATATAATACTACTCAGTGCGTGATATTATCCGATGCACTATATCGTTATACGTGGGCATTATAATATTCCTGCATAGTCGACAGCATAATATTTTTGTTGATGTATTATAGCATTATACATGGCGATTTTGTAACCCATGAATAATATTTTACTGCATTCTACTAAGCTAGTTCATATATCCTTAGACCATAATATTTTTGCATTATATTATTTGTGCCATACACTATAATTCTGCGTATTATATTGCACAGTTTTGATCTGTTCTGTACTACATCGTTATATTTGGCCGTTATAATATTCCTGCATGAAATTACTGAATGATATACTGCAGTGCATTACTTTGCAACGTATTATATCATATATTATATTCCTGCATATTGTACTGCACTGGTGTGCAATCCATTACAATATACATACGATATTAAATTAGATTATCTTTCCCTGCAGTATATTGTTGAGCAAAGCATTGTTTTATTATATACCTGGGAGCAATATATATATATATATATATATATATATATATATATATATTGTATCCTGTGTGAATCATATTCTAGCCTGCAATATTACGCGGTGCCTCATATATTAAATAAGGCGGTATGATCATATATTACAGGACAGCCGAGTGCAATATATGGTGGCATGCATTTATTCATTATATATAATATATATATATATATGTATATATATATATATGTGTGTGTGTGTTTTTTCGGTTATAGGGGACGATATGATGGGGCGCCGAAATATATTGCGATATATTGCTTAGTGATGCGATATATATATATATATATAAAACTATACAAGACATTATATCGCTATATATTGCCCTTATATCGTGTGATCCCTTATATTGTATATACTGTTATACTGTATGTGTTATCAATGCATAATGCAGCACACAGTTTATTTATATGTAGCCATGTCTTTAATATCGCTATAGCGTATTATAGACGGCAGTATATAGTCATGTGCTGCACTATATTGTACTTTATATAAAGACAACATTTTATATTAGACTGTATGCTAGCAGATTGTGGAATTATATCGCGATACATGACGGTATTGTGTAGCTTAAACAACCTGACTACTCCTTGCTCCGGAGTTTTGAATATGTAGGCGGAGTTCCTATGGTGCCCCTAAGAAACATGTAAGCCTTTCGCTTTATATCGCCTGTTATCCCGACATTAGCGGCTCGTGTGCAAGTTTGTCAGCCATTGAGACGTGCGAGGAGTTAGTCGGTGGTGAGGCGATGTAACATTTTAATATCGGGACTGGGATGTGTCCAGCATCCAGTGGGAAATTTTAGGGTCACCCTGCAATTATGTTGCGATAATTCGCCCATCCTTGCTTGTAAGATGAAATAAGTGTTTTGATGTTTTGCGTCATTAGTGGGATTCCCAAGTGGCTCCTGACGTCATTGGATTTGTCACAAACGAATCAGGTGCCCGGCTATGTGCAAAAGCTGTACCGCTCCCATTAATAATCGGGATCATGTCGGCGGGAGTTCAGCGGTTATTGTCCCGTGTTCAGGACCAGCTGGAGCTGGATTAATGCGGGACTCGATTTATGAGAAACCTTACAGCTCAACGAAACGTTAATTGCATTTTTAAAATTAATTTTATAAGGCCCCATCCAACAGCCTCCAAATAGTGCAAATTTGGGGGCGGGGGCTTTTGTCCCAATGGGGACATTTCAAAGAAGCCCTTTCCGAATGTTTCTGCCCCCCCCCCACAGTGTTTGTAAATAAAAAAAACTCGTATTAGAAATTACCCCCTCCACGCAGATTTGCCCCATTTTGAGAATATTTGCCCCGATTCATTAAGAGTTGAAAACAAGTCCCATGGTAGTAAAAAAAAAATAAATTCATGAGAAATAAGCACGAGAAAGTCGCTTTTAGTGAATCGCCATATTGGGAGACATTGAAAGGCACTTTTTACTACAGAGTAAAAAAAGAGTAAAAAGTTCAATACTTTTCTCATGAGTAAAAAAAAATGCCACTGACTTTTATTGTATGCCTATCTCTATCTGGTTATTAACTAAAAGAGAAATTCACAGGTTTTTTTCTCATGAATTGATTTTTTTTACTACAGTGAACATTTCTTTTAAACTCTTGAACCAAGGCCACTGGATTTATTTGAAAAATTATAGTAAGTCTCCGTACTCTGAACACCCCCAAAAATCCGCACAGGCTCTAAAATGTTCGGGACAAACGTCCCTCCCCGTAACTGTTATTTAGTGGTGGGGACAGCCGAGCTAGTAACGGATTCCAGCCTGGACCAGTCTCGGGGATCACCGACAGTGTGACTTTATTCTTCTCATGGCGGAGTTTCCGCTCTTCACAAAAGCGGGACAACAGCCATTATTTACAAAGCGTCAGTGACAGATTTACAACCCCCAGAGCGGCTTCTGTTGTCGTGGCAATAACTGTCATTGCTGTTATCACCTGCAGAGCCGACAATTACCTGCCCATTAGTGGCCGGGATAAAATATGGGATTCACTTATTATACTGGATAACGTTTTATAGCGCTGACATATACCACAGCACTGCACAGAGCACATAGAAGCAGTCACATGACTCCCTGTCCCTCAGAGCTCACACTCTAATGTCCCCTCCACACTCACACACTGTTATTATACATTTATATAGCACTGACATATTCCACAGCACTGTACAGAGCACATAGAAGCAGTGACATGACTCCCTGTCCCTCAGAGCTCACACTCTAATGTCCCCTCCACACTCACACACTGTTATTATACATTTATATAGTGCTGACATATTCCACAGCACTGTACAGAGCACATAGAAGCAGTCACATGACTCCCTGTCCCTCAGAGCTCACACTCTAATGTCCCTTCCACACTCACACACTGTTATTATACATTTATATAATGCTGACATATTCCACAGCGCTGTACAGAGCACATAGAAGCAGTCACATGACTCCCTGTCCCTCCGAGCTCACACTTTAATGTCCCCTCCACACTCACACACTGTTATTATACATTTATATAGTGCTGACATATTCCACAGCACTGTACAGAGCACATAGAAGCAGTCACATGACTCCCTGTCCCTCAGAGCTCACACTCTAATGTCCCCTCCACACTCACACACTGTTATTATACATTTATATAGTGCTGACATATTCCACAGCGCTGTACAGAGCACATAGAAGCAATCACATGACTCCCTGTCCCTCAGAGCTCACACTCTAATGTCCCCTCCACACTCACACACTGTTATTATATATTTATATAGCACTGACATATTCCACAGCACTGTACAGAGCACATTGAAACGGTCCCCTGGCTCACAGACATCACACTTTATATGTGGATATGATGCAAGGAAAGGCTATACATTCTATTTTAATATAATATCGCGACAGTACAAATGATCATGCTTATTAGTATACTGGTATTCTTCTGAATATAAAAGAAATTGATGTCATGATAAGATAATGATCCCCGATGATGTATAGTTTCTGACTCGTTCCATTGGTCCAAGTCTATGCTTTGTTTTTGGAGAGCTTTCGCTGGACACCTGAACAGTAGTTACAGTATATATCAAGGCAATTGGACTTACTGTATTTTTCTCTGAGACGTGTCGCTAGCTATCAGAATGGTAGTTCCAGTATTTATCAAGGCTGCAAACACTGCACTGTTTTTTGCTGTATTTTGCTTTTAGACATTTCGCTACTCATTGGAATGGTAGTTACAACATATATCAAAGCATCTGGACTTGCTGAATTTTGCTTTTAGACATTTAGATAGTCGTTGGAAAGGTAGTTGCAACATATATCAAGCCGTCTGGACTTGCTGTATTTCGCTTTCAGACATTTCGCTACTCATTGGAATGGTAGTTACAAAATATATCAAGCCATCTGGGCTTGCTGTATTTTGCTTTTAGACATTTCGCTACTCATTGGAATGGTAGTTACAACATATATCAAAGCATCTGGACTTGCTGAATTTTGCTTTTAGACATTTAGCTAGTCATTGGAAAGGTAGTTACAAAATATATCAAGCCATCTGGACTTGCTGTATTTTGCTTTTAGACATTTCGCTACTCGTTGGAAGTGTAGTTATAACATATATCAAGCCATCTGGGCTTGCTGTAGTTTGCTTTTAGACATTTCGCTACTCGTTGGAAGTGTAGTTATAACATATATCAAGCCATCTGGGCTTGCTGTAGTTTGCTTTTAGACATTTCGCTAGTCATTTGAATGGTAGTTACAGCATACATCGAGGAAGCTGGCCTTGTATTTTGTTTTGCATTAAGTCAACTGCACTGTTTTTTTTTGCTGTATTTTGCTTTTAGACATTTAGCTAGTCATTGGAATGGTAGTTACAACATTTATCAAAGCACCTGGACTTGCTGTATTTTGCTTTTATACATTTAGCTAGTCATTGGAATTGTAGTTACAATATATATCACGCCATCTGGACTTGCTGTAGTTTGCTTTTTTCGCTTGTAACCTGACTGCCGGACTTGCTACATTTTTCTTGAAAACATTTCGCTACTCATCAGAATGGTAGTTACAGTATTCATAATGATTGCTGGACTTGTATTTTTCTTGAAGACGTGTTCGTTAATCATGAGACTAGCAAAACGCCAGTTTTTGCCTTGATTTACTACTATAAATAGCTACACAATGATAACTAGCAACATCTCTACAAGAAATTACATCAAGTCCAATTGACTTGATGTTTTACTATCAATCGGATGATCAGCAAAATCTCTTAAAATGACAGTAAGGCAAGTTGATTCGGCTTGTTACTACCAATTTAAAATCGGGCCCGCCTATGTGTGTGATACTGTAACATGTATGACCGACATCAGATCGGGTGTCAGGTGGCCTGTTGTGCAGTGGCGTGTTGTATTAGGGTAGATCGCAAGGTGTGTGGTATCCATGCAATGGTCGGCTGACGTGTTTCCTGTCCCCGCAGGTGAAGGTCTGGTTCCAGAATCGGAGGACGAAGTTCAAGCGACAGAAATTAGAAGAGGAGGGATCCGACTCTTCGCAGAAGAAGAAAGGCGCCCATCACATTAACCGGTGGCGGATCGCCACCAAACAGGCCAGCCCCGAGGAGATCGATGTCACATCGGACGATTAACTGCCGATCGCAGCACTTTGACGGACCTTTTTTTTCTACAGAAATGCGGCCCCGAGACTGAAGGCAAGAAGGGGCTGCAGCTCCCATCGGGGCTTCTCCATGGACTATGTGCGGCCCCCTCGGTGGACCCTGCGGGCCTCTGTATGGATTGTGTGCAGACACTTTGTGGGGCCCCTGTATGGACACTATGTGGGGCCCCTCAGTAGACACTATAAGGGGCCCCTGGCTGCGCTGGTCGGACCCGGGGGTGCAGAGCGGGGCCCCGCCGCGAACTCTTAATCTTATTGTTATTGGGCGGCAGGGGGCCCCGGTGCCCGGGCGGTCGGGCGATGTGTAAATATCTGTCTGTGTATTGTGCTCGAAGGAAGGAAGAGGAACCTGATGGGTTTTCTTAATAAAAACTTTCTTCCATCTTTTGGGAGCCGCTCCGATTATTGGGGGGTCCTGGAGTGCTGAGCCCCTCGTGTGGTGGTTGTGGGGGGAATCGGCTCTCCAGTTTTATGATAATCGGCTGTCTGGGGACTGACTATTCACGCCGCCCCCTATAGACTGCTGCTGATTGTAAATACCGAGCACTATAGAGATAGCCCATGGACACCTCAGTATAGACTGCCGCCTGCACACCGGATACATAAGGGATCCTATACAGAGAAAGACCCTATAGAGCGCCCGGCCCCATCCCCATATAGACAGCTTGAGAGACAGAGCGAGAGACCCTATAGAGCACCAGGCCCCATCCCCTTATAGACGACTTGAGAGAGAGAGACCTTATAGGGAGCCCGGGCCCATCCACTTATAGATGACTTGAGAGAGAGACCCTATAGAGCGCCCGGTCCCATTCCCTTATAGACGGCTTGAGAGAGAGAGAGAGACCCTATAGAGAGCCCGGGCCCATCCTCTTATAGATGACTTGAGAGAGAGACCCTATAGAGCGCCCGGTCCCATTCCCTTATAGACGGCTTGAGAGAGAGAGAGATTCTATAGAGCGCCCGGCCCCATCCCCATATAGACGGCATGAGAGACAGGGCCAGAAACCCTAGGAGCGCCAGGCCCTTTCCCCTTATAGACGACTTGAGAGAGATGCCCTATGGAGCGCCCATCCCCATCCCCTATGGACGGTTTGAGAGAGAAAGAGAGATAGAGAGACCCTATAGAGTGCCTGGTCAGGTCCCCGATAGACGGCTTGAGAGAGAGAGACTCTATAGAACGTCCCCGGCCAAATTACCTATATACGGCTTCAGATTGTAAATAAAATACCCCAAAGAAAGACCATATCTAAAGACGCATTTCCCATAGACGTCTTCAGATTGTAGATATCAGACTCTATATACTTGCCTGACCACAACTCCTATAGATGGATTACGATTGTAGATAACAGACATCAGACCCTATAAGGAGACCGTATATTCTGCCCGACTACATCTCTCATAGATAGATTTAGATTGTAGACACCAGACCCTCTAGTCCTACCCGACCACATCCCTCATAGGCGGCTTCAGATTGTAGAAATCAGAAGCTATAGAGAGACCCTATAGGCCGCCCGACCACATCCCCCAATAGGCGGCTTCAGATTATAGATATCAGACCCTATAGTTTACCTGACCAAATCTCTAATAGAGGGCTTCAGATTGTAGATACTAGACCCTATAGAGAGAAACCCTATAGATCAGCCCGGATAGACTAATGCACATTCGAGGGTGTCGGCTCTGTAAATGTATCGGCTCTTATGGTAAATCTTTTGTACAAACGGAGTTCACACCATATAGGAATATCATGGGATCCTCCCTTTATTCTATAGGGCCATGTATGGTGTGTGTGTGTGTGTGTGTGTGTGTGTGTGTGTGTGTGTGTGTGTGTCACAGTATGCCTAGCCAAGAAAAGGGTATTAATATTTACCAACATGATCATGTTCATAAATCAATCACATTGAGCTGAATCCTTCAGCTGTCTAATATCTTACGGAAGAGGAACGGGAGGAATTCTGATAATTGACCATCTATTGTATCTTTATTGTAGGTTTCGTTATTGTTACTATCTATCTATCTATCTATCTATCTATCTATCTATCTATCTATCTATCTCTCTCTCTCTCTCTCTCTCTCTCTCTCTCTCTCTCTCTCTCTCTCTCTATATATATATATTTATTAATCTTGGGTATTTATTAGTTAATATTAGGGGATGAAGAAAGCGACTAGACTATATAGTCCGATTGATCAGAACGTCGGGAGACACAGGCAGCGATCTTTTTCGAGAAAAAAAATCACCCAATTCAGTATAAAAAACTGAAGATCGCAGATCTGATCCATTTCTCTCATATTTCAATGAAATGATCATCTTAATCAGTTATTATCTATTATTAGTAAAATGGATGTAGATCTTTCGACCTCCAAGGATACCCATACACAATACAATCTTTTTTCATGTCTCAGTCATTTAAATAATTATTCAGGAAACCTGGAAATATGATCTATGGTTGGATCAGTATATCTGCCCTCCTCCTAGAGATGTTTTTCTTCCAGCAGATTACACTTATGATTGAATATCTCATTAAAATGTGTTTAGAAGTCGATATTGAATTGCTTGGTGTGAAATGCCATGTGGGAGTGACTCTGTCTGATCTATCTAAAGGACTTGAAGAACCGAGCAAAAATTTGAGGTTTATGTGACCCCCATTATACAATTATGGAATCCGTCGAAATTTGATCAGCTGAAGTAATTGGTCAGCGATTCTCATACATAAAATCCACCTAGATAGCATGGATTGCAAACTATGTGGCCATGCTGCTCTGCATTCTGGGATTGCTGATCTTTTCCTGACCCCAGCTCTGCTCTGTCTGAGCAAAGCCCAGCTATGACCCGCCCCCTGTACTTTATCCCGCTCTCCTCTCCTCAGTAAGTGTGATGCTTCTGAGTCAAGATGGCGGCCCCTGTATCCTAAAGTCCTGAATAGAGTTGCAGCACGGTGGGGGAAAGAATAATAAGTAAGTGACTAGCAACTTAAAATATATTAATTTTAGATGCTGGGGAATCGTTTTATAAGGATTTGAACTTTTCAATAAATCATGGTGAAGGTCCGGTTTAAGTAGCCTTAGTCGGGTACTTGTCACAGATTTCTGGTGGATTTGATGGTTGGATGACAAATCCATTGTGTTAATCAGTTTAGCAAGTAATAATAACAACAACAATACTAATTTGTTGGGATCATTTCTACAACATTTTGAAGATGTTTTTTTCTTCACGCTAGTAATAAAAATTATCAATCAAAATAACTAATGAATTAGTTGCGATTAAACGATCGTTCACTGAAACTATTGTTTTTTTTCTGATCAATCAAAGATTTGATCGTTATTGTAAAGGGGAGATTTTTAATGACAATAGTGCAATCAAATTGTTTACAACCCTGCCATAACATCATTTACCCTGCACAGCCGATCACATGCAAGGCATTGCTCACAATGAAATTGCGGACAATTCTTTATTCAAATAAATGGCATCCTTGCAATAAAAAGTCTGTACACGATGGCAATGGCAGCCTTTCTGTCAATGTAATTGTACAATTATACAATCGAATTTGCTGGTGCAGCTTAGTTTGTAGTGTCGGGTTCCTGTGGCTGAGCTTTCACGTGCCACACACCTTGCAACTCTGTTGCGCCATAGAACGTCCCACTCTCATTTTATATAAAATTAATTATTAATAATATTATTGTTTATTATAAAGGGCAAACATCGTTGGTGGTGCTGTACATTGTAGAAATTACCGACGGTGGGTTAATATTATGTGACAGTTCTACAGATACATACACATTCATACTGGAGTACATTAGACGTGCCCTTGTGAGCCTACAATATTTCCACAGCCATTATATGGACATGGACACGTGTTCACTGTTGGCCATCATCAGTGCAAGGCTGGAAGTGATAGCTGTAAGGTAGGTAAGGTTCCTGAGCACTGTAGCAGGAGGGACATTAAGAGGCCGATTCATTAACAGCGGCAGGTAGCGACAGTTGAGCGGCTGTAGCGGCATTTTCAGAGCGCCCGCTAGTAGTCGCTGTGCTTGGCCCTTGTTCGGTAGTTGATAGCGACTCAGTCGGTTTGCCGTAGTGTTGAATGTTGGGTGAGGAGTCGCTATTTGACAGGTTCCGCGCTGTATGGGAGCGCATGATAGCAACTGGTCAGAGCGACCGGCTCCCACAATATTCATTAACAAATCACACTCCAAAAATTCTTGCGCTGTGAAATGCATGTTTAAACCCCAGGGCGCTGGCGGCGATGTGTTAAAAGTAGTTTTTTAACCCACAAACAACCATATTTTTGGAAACCAAAAAAAACAAGTTTTTAAAATAATTTTGTAATATGAATACATTAATATCAGACCTGTAATATCAATTCTGTACATTTTTTTTTTAATTTTTTTACCTTAAAAAAATTATTTAAAATGGCAGAAGTGGTCACAGAATTTTTCACATTTAAAAAAAAACAAAAAAAAAAACAACAAAACATTAATAACAATGAATTATGAATATTTAAAGATTGTTCCATTGAAATGCATTGGAGAGCGCCAGGTAGCGAGAGGTCATACCTGTCGCTGTTCAAGGTCGGACGCTGGCGCTGTGGGTTGAGGCTGGAATAATGATGAATGAGTGGCTATATGGCGCTATCTCAGTCGCTAAGCAGGATTGGCTTGATAAATGTGTGATTGTGGTGGGGAGCCGGCGTTCTTGTGGCGGTGCCCGTCATTACCGGCCGCTCACCAGTTGCTACCCGTTGCTATTCCTTCATAAATAAGGGCCTATGGGGTTTATTCATCAAGGGATAGCGGCAGGTAGTGCCTTGTAAGCTGTAGGCAGCGTCTGGTGAACGCTGTACGCAATGCCACATTTATGAAGCCAATTCTGGTGAGCGACTCTTAACAGCGCCATGTAGCGTACCATTCATCATTGCAGGCAGCTCAGTGTATAGCACCAGGTATTACCTGTCGCTACTTGTCGCTCTGCCATACATTTTAATAGACATTCCTCTTCTGTTTAAACAGGGTTTTTTGTTTTTATTTTTTTTTCTGTCAAATAATTGTGTGACCTCTCCTGGCCTAGAAAAAGTCATTTTTGAAAACTTTTTAGATTTTGTATATTTTTATGCAGAATTGTCATTATAGGTCTGGCATTAAAGTATTAATGTCACAATGTTACAACAATGTAATTCCACGTGCTTTCGCTTTGTTACAGGTGTATATGTGTTCAAAAACAGACTTTAATCACACAGTGCCTAGCGCTCTATGCTAGAGCGACCAGATCCAGAGTGCCGACGCTGTGTGTGTTTTTTTGTTGAATATGGTGTGAGTCGCTGAAAGTCGGTTGCAATGAGATGGCGCTACCTTTTGCTCCCTGCAACGCTGCACTGGTGTTAGAACATCGTACATCTCATTCATCAATGCCAACCAGGTTACTACAGCGACTGAGGCGCTCTATTACAGCGACCGATAGCCAATCACAGTGTCTACTAGCGGTCAATCTGCCGATACCTGGCGTTAGCATTGAATCAGCCTGCCCGGAAGAGACCAAGGGCCTTATTTAAGAAGCGGTAAGGCGACATAGTCCCAAGTAGTGTCGGGTGAACACCCGGGCGTAGTATGTGAAAACCATATATATGAGTCAACCTGCGGTTATGTAGCGTAGCATGTATCATTAGCGCCGGCTCAGTGTAAGCGCTGGCGCTGTATGTTCTGCCACGTAGCACCTATCGCTTAGTTGCATTCTCCCATACACATCAATGGTGTATATTTTGGTTGAGTAGAAATTATTATTATTCAATCAAGTTTGGATTACATGTTTCTGTATTCTTCACAAAAAATAAGAGGCCGATTCATTAATAGCGCCAGGTAGCGACAGATGAGCGCCAGTAGCGTGATTTTCACAGCGCCAGCTAGTATTCGCTGTGCTTGGCTGGGGTTTGCTTGTCGACAGCGACTCAGTCGGTGTGCGGTAATGTTGAATACGGGGTTAGGGGTCGATGTTTCACAGGTTCTGCGTTGTATGGGTGCGCCTGACAGCGAATGGCCAGAGCGAACGGCTTGCTGCAGATTCATTAACAAATCACGCTCAAAAATTTCTCGCGCTGTGAATTCCTTGTTTAAACCCCAGAGCGCTGGCGGCGATGTGTGTAAAGTAGTTTTTAACCCCCAAACAACCATTTTTTTTTTATGTAAAAATTATACAAGTTTTTCTAAACATTTTGTAATATGAATACATTAATATCAGACCTGTAATATCAATTCTGCACATATTTTTTTTTTTTTTTTTACCTTAAAAAAAATATCTAACATTGCCGTAGTGGTCACAGAATTTTTGACAGTTAAAAAAACAAAACAAAAATCAATTAATTATGCATATTAAAAGATTGCTCCATTGAAATGCATTGGAGAGCGCCAGGGAGTTACAGGTCATACCTAGCGCTGTGATGGGATTAGTAGCGGCGCTGTTCGTTGCAGTCGGCTACATGATGAATCCCGCGCTAGCTGTCGCTCTCGCCGGCGCTAGCCTCATTTAGCGTGATAAATGCGTCATTGTGACCGCCGCCAGGCATACTTGAGTCGGTAGCCGCCGTTAGCTGGCGGTACCTGGCGCTCGTCAGACACTACCTGGCGCTAGCCCTTGATAAATAAAGCCCTAAATGTCACAATGTTACAACAATGTAATTCCATGTGCTTTCGCTTTGTTACAGGTGTATATGTGTTCAAAAACAGACTTTAATCACACAGTGCCTAGCGCTCTATGCTATAGCGACCAGATCCAGAGTGCCGACGCTGTGTGTGTTTTTTTGTTGAATATGGTGTGAGTCGCTGAAAGTCGGTCGCAATGAGATGGCGCTACCTTTTGCTCCCTGCAACGCTGCACTGGTGTTAGAACATCGTACATCTCATTCATCAATGCCAACCAGGTTACTACAGCGACTGAGGCACTCTATTACAGCGACCGATAGCCAATCACAGCGTCTACCTGGCGTTAGCATTGAATCAGCCTGCCCGGAAGAGACCAAGGGCCTTATTTAAGAAGCGGTAAGGCGACGTAGTCCCAAGTAGTGTCAGTTGAACACCCGGGCGTAGTATGTGAAAACCATATATATGAGTCATCCTGCGGTGTGCGTTATGTAGCGTTGCATGTATCATTAGCGCCGGCTCAGTGTAAGCGCTGGCGCTGTATGTTCTGCCACGTAGCACCTATCGCTTAGTTGCATTCTCCCATACACATCAATGGTGTATATTTTGGTTGAGTAGAAATTATTATTATTCAATCACGTTTGGATTACATATTTCTGTATTCTTCACAAAAAATTAGTGTCTTGGCTCTCCTTGGCAGCAACAAAAGATTTTAGCGTTGTTTCTCGCACTTTAGGTTTAGGCTGCAGAATGGTATTTTGTGTTCTGCCATTGCAATGCCAGTGCTCCAGTGTGTTAACAATGTCATTCCATTTTGTTTTCGCTCTTTGCCTCGTATATTATTGTGAGAAACATACTTTTTTTGAATAGTGTCTGGCACTCAGCGCCAGAGCGTCCAGTTTTAGAGCGCTGGCGCTGGTGTTGTGTTTTGTGGTCTTAAAGTGGACAGAAATCCAGGATTTGGTCCTTGCTGTGTGAAACCCCCCAGGTCACCCGAACAAACTCACCTGTTCCCAGTCCTATGGTGCATGTGCGGCCGCTCATCCAATCAGCATGCTCAGATCCACTTGAGCCCCTCCATCTCGTGAGTGGATCCGAGCGCTATGGTGGTGGCATTACAGTAGGGACATCAAAGCCAAGAGTGCCATTTTACATCCAATAACATGATCCAAGAAATACAAGATATACAAAATCCAAACATATATGATTAACCCAAAAGTATGTGCAAAAAGTGCCAATGCATACCTAAAGTAATACAGAAAGAGAAAAGTGGCCAGATAGGTTCAACATAAAAAGATATCACCATATAGATTGGCCAATTGGTGTCCCCGCTGAATCCTGGTGGCCCTTTTACCGCACCATAAAGGTTAGTTTAGTTTAATAAGTGATGAAATATAGGGTGGGTCTTGGCCAGAGAGAGCTTTTTAAATTAGGGTTAAAACAAAACCAGACCCACTGTGGCCGGCTGTTGGCCATCACAAAACGTGATGCCCGGTCCTAGTGTCCCAGCGATGTAAACATCCAGCGGCTGCATCCCTGCATCTTCAGGCTGCGAGCACACTCCCGCGGGGGCACGCACACTGCTGCGCACGTGGCCACTGCGCTCCCAATTGCTCAAGCTCTGCATGTAAACGAAGCCTCTGATTGGAGGAGAGCATGCACATGCACCGTAGGACCAGGGACAGATGAGTTGGTATGAGCAATCTGGAGCATTTCACACAGTGGGGCATCCAGAATAGGGGCATGCAACAAAACACATTTTTTTTCCTCTTTAAGAATATAAACTGAATTCTGATATGTAATGCATGTAAATGCATGAAGCCAGTGTACAGTGTAAAGGGATTATAAAACAGGTATTATAATGCCAGTGTAAGGGAAATGTAAAACAGATATAAAGTCAGTGTAAAGGGAATGTAAAGTAGATATAAAGCCAGGATAAGGGAATGTAAAGCAGATATAAAGCCAGTGTAAAGGCAATGTAAAACAGATATTAAGCCAGTATAAGGGGAATGTAAATCAGATATTAAGCCAGTGTAATGGGAATGCAAATCAGATATAAAGCCTCTATAAGGGAATGTAAAGCAGATATAAAGCCAATGTAAAGGGAATGTAAAGCAGATATAAAGACAGTATAATGGGAATATAAAGCAGATATAAAGCCAGTCTAAGGGGAATATAAAGCAGATATAAAGCCAGTGTAAATTGAATGTAAAGCAGATATAAAGCCAGTGTAAGGGGAATATAAAGCAGATATAAAGCCAGTGTAAGGGGAATATAAAGCAGATACAAAGCCAGTGTAAGGGGAATATAAAGCAGATATAAAGCCAGTGTAAGGGGAATATAAAGCAGATATAAAGCCAGTGTAAGGGGAATATAAAGCAGATATATAGCCAGTGTAAGGGAATGTAAAGCAGATTGGGAGCCTTATTTATGAAGCGTCACTGCCACACAGTGCCATTTTTTTGGCCTCAGCGGCACTCAGTGTTCGATTTAAGAAACAAAAAAAGTCAGCACCGATGCGCCGGACAGCTAGCGTCTTTTTTAACACTGGCGCCAAAAAAAATGCAGCGTCGGGTGCTCTGGTTGAAGCAGCGCCACTTGGAACCTGGAGCTGTAGGTCAAGATCCCATAGAGCAGTGGTCCCCAACCTTTTTAGCACCAGGGACCGTTTTCATGGGAGGCAATTGTTTCAGGGCCCGGTGGAGTGGGGGGGGGGGGGGGTAGATATCGGTCAGGTAGCACTGGCTTTATACGTAATAGAGTTAAGGTGTGGATTTAGGTGGACAGGTCTTTTGAAACCTGAAATGCTTCCCAAGAGACCCCAGGACAAGGTAACCTTCTCTATCCAGGACATAGCAATTTGAAATACCTTGTTGTGTTAGCCCCCAATTCACTCTAAATTTTAAAGATGAGTATGGGGGGCTATTGACATAGTTTTCTTAGAAAGAGGACCAAAATTGGGGGGAGGGGGTGGTTAAAATCATAGCCTTTGGTCTGCTTAACATTTGAAAATGATGGAAATGATGCATCATGGGGGATGATGCTAGGGGCTAAAGGATGCAGGGAGATGCCCAAGGGTAGGGGATGCAGGGAGATGCCCAAGGGTAGGGGATGCAGGGAGATGCCTAGGGTTAGTGTTGGAGGGGGATGCCCAGTGATGGGCAATGGTGGGAGATACCTGGGAGTGGGGGAAGCAGATAGAAGCCCAGGGTTGGGGGTGCTGAGGGAGACATCTGGCAGTGGAGGATACAGGGGGATGCCCAGGGGTGGAGGTGCAGAGGGATGGCCAGTGATGGGGGATCGATGGAGATTCCCAGACAGGAGTGAGAGAAACAGGGGATGCCCAGGGGTGGGGGTGCAGAGAGATGCCCAGTTTGGGGGGGGGGGGGGGGATGGCTGGGAGTGGGGTAAGAATGGGATGACCAGAGGTAGGGGGTGCAGGGGGATGCCCAGTGATGGTGGAATAAAGGGAGATACCCAGGGCGGGGGATGCAGGGAGTTGCCAAGGATTAGGGTTGTAGGGACATATTTGAGGGTGGGAAGTGTAAGGAGGTGCCTGGGGTTAGGGGTGCAGGGGGATGCTGAGAGGCAGGGGATATCCGGTGGTGGGAGATGCAGAAAGCTACCTGGGGTGAGGGATGCAGGGAATGCTCAGGGATAGGAAATGGATGGTGATGGAGGGAGATACCCAGGGTGGAGGATGCATGAGGGATGCCCAGAGGTGGGGGACAGAGAGAGGATCATACTCAGAAGGTGGGGCACATATGATTATGGAGGGAGGTTAGAAGCATTGCCAGGCCAGTGTGATTACACATTTAAAACAAAAAAGAGCAGAGCTGGTACCTGGCAGACCAGTGGCTCTGGTGGGCATGCAGCATTCATTCACATGCACAGCATGTGTGAATTTATGATGTCACTCCCAGTGGGTGGGGCTGGGAGAAGGAGCAGCGGCATGGATATCAGGACAGGGGTAATGGCGCTGATGAGGCTGAGCCATGCCAGTAATGCATCAGCATGGGGGGCCCCGATTAGTAGATCCATTTCGCAGTGCTGCACCCACGCTTCTTATATAGTGTGTGACATGCGTCCCTGTGCAATGCGGCCCCCGGAGGACATGGAGAAAGAAGGGGGCAGTGTGGCATACATCGGGGCCCCGCAGCACCGTACAAGTAAGCTGTGACTGCAAAAGGTTGCAAACCCTGGTCTGTGCCGTTCCCAGACCTTGCATTGTGACTTGTCAGTAAAGGAAACGCATGACCTAGATGTTTACCAAATGACATTTTATTTTGGGTTATTACATTTTGCTTAACAATGTGCAACTTGGACAACAACTAAAACACAGCCTAAATGCACTGCAAAGTTTGCCCCCTTTGTCCCCAGCAGTGATTTCTTGTAACTGTAATGATGAAATTAAGAGCAGCGCTGGAAAAATACAGTGCCAAACTTTTCAAGGAGGAAAAAAATGTGCAGCGCTGGAATAATGGTGGTACAAAGTGCCGCTCACTGGCACTGAGATAATAACTGCCAGTCGGTCCAGCAGCCACTGACACAGGCTGTCCAACATCTAGTGCAACAATCACAGCAAATTAGTTAGCCACCCGCACTGTGACTTTTACCACCATTGTAGTCCACGCCTAGCACCAGAAAAGACAAAAATGCTGGCGCTCCATAACTGGCGCTATAGCCACCAGAAAGATGCTAAACAGCCCACATCATAAATAAGGCCCATAAAGTCAGTGTAGGGGATGTCAGTGCTCAAAAAGCACTTCCTAAACTGGACATTCAGCATCATTTAATGAAAAGGCCAAACCCTTAAAAAACTATTCCCCAGCATCTAAAATTAATATATTTTACATTTTTAGTCGCTTACTAATTTTTCTTTCCCCTGCTGGGCTTCAACTGTGTTTAGGACTCCAGGATACGGGCGCTGCCATCTTGCCTCAGAAGCATCACATACTGAGAAGAGAAAGGGTCTTGCTTTGCACAGAGCTGGGGTCAGGAAAAGGACAGTAATCCCAGAATGCAGAGCGGCATAGACACTTCCTGTCTGCAGGCAGCCTGAAATTCCAGGGGCCGCCGTCTTGGATGTTAAAAGGTTTTAAAAATACAATAGGTGCAGGTAGGGTGATTTTTAATGTGGACAATCTGTATGTACAGGGTGGGGGAAACACAAGATAAGTTCTTATTCAGGGTGAAGGTCCAGTTTAAATAAAGGTCTAAAATGTCAGTGTAAGGGGAATGTAAAGCTGACATAAATTTAATGTAAAGGTGACACAAAGCAGATCTGTCAGAGGAGAAATCTAAAGTAGATATAAAGATATATTAAGAGGGAGTAAAGCAGATATAAAGCCATAGTAAAAGAAATATTACATTGAAACAAAACTCAGGAAATTGACTTTTCCAGCTGTTGTTCTGTGCCCCCTGTGTAAACCACCCCGCCCCCGTTCGCCCATAAATACTCACATTTGCATGCTCCAATGATACATGCGAGCTGGCTGCTGTGACTACGTCATTCAGCAGGGAGCACTTGTTGACTTGAATGGGTAGTGCGCTGCCGCATCCCCGGCATCCTTGGCCATGTGCACGCGCCCACCCCAACCTATCTGAATAGCTGGTACCAGAGCGCGCACCTGACACCGGTGATGCAGCAGCGGGCACTCCCTATTGTAAACAATGAGAGCCACCTGCCAAATGGCGTAGTCACAGAAAATAGCTCTCATTGGACGAGAGCTGACACATGCACTGTTGGGAGCTTGGAAAGGTGAGTTTTTATAGGCGAACTAGGGGGTTTCACATAGCGGGGCATCTCGATTGAGAAAAGCCAGCGGCTGGCCCTCAAATCCAATATATTCCACAAGCAGCTATATCCAGTGTTCATTCAGAAAGCGAGTGACCATATGAATTGTACGCAATCCAACTTGTGTTTGGATGCAGAAGACTTTGATTGTTCAGTAGATCGATGGCTAGTGAGATCGTCCATGCTGTGCGCTGTATGTCCTATTCATGTGGATTTGTATTTGCACATGCTGATGCTAAGGTGACAAAACCTTAATTGAATTGCCTGTGAAAACAATGGCTATAAATGCAGGAGGAACATGCTGGACTGTGGGAACAAGGTAATGAGCATTTTTTATAATCCTCTTATTAATATGGACTGGACTTTAAAGTGGAAAAAAAAAACACCAGCAGCCAGCCTGGAATCTAAAAGATGCAGCACGCAATCCCCATTGAGGTCAATGAAACATGGCGAACAACTCTTATTGGCTGCCTGCCCGCGCATGCACTGTAGGAATGCCGGAGGTATCCCAATTCGGGGTGCCCCCGGGGAATGGAACAAAACCAGAGAAAGTCAAATTTCCGGGTTTTGGGAATTGAAGCCAGTGTAAAAGAAAATAGAAAGTTATAAAACAGTGTAAAGGGAATTCAAAACAGTGACGGGATTGACCTACTTCTCCCCTATTTCTCTAGAGCGTAAGCTCCTCTGGCTCCCCAACATCTGCTCTTCTTCCTTATTCCCCTAGAAAGCTCCTTTGGCCAGGGCTCCTCTACCTCCTGTGTCCTTCGCATATTACTCTAAATTGAAAGCTTCTATAACACAGGGCTCCCCTTATTGTAAGCTCCTATTGCCCATGGATCCTGTCTCTTGTCTCATTTCCGTATTCCTCTAGAGTGCAAGCTCCTATGGCCCAGTGCTACCCTATCTTTTGTATCCCCATTATTATTCTAAATTGTAAGCTCCTAAAGCCCAGGGTTCCCCTAACTCTAATTAGGGTTCCCCTCCCTTCCCATATTCTAGATTGTAAGTCATATGGTCAGAGCCCCCCTATCTATTGTCCCCTCCCTTTATTCCTCTAGATTGTAAGATCCTATAGCACAGGGATCCTCTACCTCTTGTCTCCTCCCCCTATTTCTCTAGAGTGTAAGCTCATATTGCCCATGGATCCTGTCTCTTGTCTCCTTTGCTTATTCCTCTAGAGTGTAAGCTCCTATGGCCCAGTGCTACCCTACCTTTTGTATCCCCCTTAATCCTCTAGATTGCAAGCTCCCATAGCCCAGGGCTCCCCTACCTCCACATATTCCTCTCGATTTTAATCTTCTATGGCCAGGGTTCCCCTTCCTCTAATCTACTACCCTTATTTCTCTAGACTGTAAGCTGCCATGTCCGGGTCTCCCCAGTCTCCTTACTTTATTCCTCTAGAATATAAGCTCCTATGGCAGGGGTTACACTATCTCCCTTCTCCTCCCCCAAACCTCTAGATTATGAGCTCTTGTGTCCGGGGCCCCTCTAGCTCTTGTCTCCCCCCCTTTATTCCTCTAAATTAAATGGCCGGAATTCATCTGCCTTTCATCTCCTTTATTTGTGTCTTTAGATTGTGAGCTCCTATGGCAGGGCTTCTCTACCTCCTTTATCCTCCCATTATTCCTCTAGATTGTAAACTCTTGTGGCTGGAGCTTCCCTGTCTCTTGTTTGCTCCCCTTATTGCTCCAGATTGTGAACCCCCCTGGCTGGGGTTTCCTTACTTCGCAACACCTCCCCCGTTATTCTTCTAGATGATAAACTTTCATGTCTGGAGCTCCCCTCTCCTCTACTTATTCCACTAAATTTTAAGTTCCTAGTTATTTTCCTATGGTGGGGGCTACATTACCTCTCATCTTCTCCCTCCTATACCTCTCCTCGTGAGGCACCAACTGGTAAGGCTTTCTTGCTCAGACAGAGCTTTAGAGCTGCTTTATGGGCATCCACTAAACATAACCTGTTGGTGGCTCTCTAGAAGGTTGGGGAACACTGCTCTAGATTATAAGCTCTTGTGGCCAGGCACTTCTACCTCTTGTCTCAACCCCTTTATTCCTCTGGATTAACTGCTCCTATGGTCAGGATTCACCTGCTTATCATCTTCTCCCATTATTCCTCTAGATTGTAAGCTCCTATGGCCGGGGCTCCTTTTTTGCCTCTTCCTCTGGATTGTAAACTCCTTTGGCATCAGCTACTTTACCTACCTCTTATCTTCTCCCCCTATACCACTAGATTATAGGCACCAGTGGACGATGTCCTTCTTCCTTTTGTGGCCTCCCCTTTATTCCTCTAGATTAAATGCTCATATGGCCGTGGTTCACCCAACTTTCATCTCCTTCCTTTATTTCTATAGATTTTAAACTCCTATGGCCGGGCTCCCCTACCTATCTGCACTTACCTCTTTCCTCTAAATTGTGAGCATAGGTTCTTACCTACCTCTTGTCTTCTGGAATTACTCTAATAGATTGCTAGCCCCTATGGCTGGGACCTCCCGCCACTCATGTCTGCCAATATTGCAAACTCTTATGGATGGGGCTCCTCTGCATCTTGCCCCCCCCCCCCCCTTATTTATCTGGAGTCTCTGCTGCCTTTTTTCTCTCTCGCTTGTCCCCCTTGTTTCTCTGGAGTCTCTGCTGACTTTCATCTCCTTCCCTTATTAATCTAGAATAGATTGTAATCTCCCTTGGATGTGGCTTCATATAAATTGTCTTATGGCCAGGGCTCCCCTACCTTTTATCTCCTCCCCTTATTCCTCCAGATCATGGATCCGGGGGCTACATACGGCCCTCACTTGTGGCCCCCAGTACCCCTTACAGAGTTTGAGAACAGAGCTTGGCTGCAGTGCAAGCTGCTGGTCAGTTGAGGGCAGTGCATCTTTAACTCCCAAAGCAGAAAGTAGGGCGCCTATGATCATCTTTGTAGAGAAGGGTGACACATGTGCTACTGGTCTGTTTGTGTTGGGTGTTTATGTATGTTCTCCCCAGCTCATCTCTGCCCACCTGACCTCTGCTTACCTTTTAGAACCTTACCTGTGCAAACTTCTGTTTACCTCTGCCTTCTTTAACTCAGCTCTCCCTACCTCACCTCTTCCCACCTTATCCCATCTCACCTACCCTCCCTACCTACCTACCTCTAAACATCTCCACCCCACCTCTGTCCATCACTTTTTAGAACATTTTACCTTGGGCCACCTTACCTAACCTCACCTCTGCCTACCTCTACCCACCTCAGTTTACCACTTTCCATTTCAACTCTGCCCACCTCACCTCACTTCTCCCTGAATTACCTTTTTCCACTCCTTCCCACCTCAGCTCTTCCTGTGTTACCCACCTTTATTCACCTCTGGTTGCCTCAATTCTTCCACTTCTGTTCATCCCACTTCATCCTTTCTCACCTTTGCATATACATAAAGGCATATTCAGTGCTTTAAGGTTAAAGCTTGCCTCCAGTAAATGGTTTGGCATTGTTGGCGGCCTACATTTTATTGTGGGCTGTTGAATAGGAACAATAGGACATTGTGGCCCTTATACCAAAAAGGCTGTGCACCCCTGCTCTAGATTGTATGCTCATACTGCCAGGTTTTTTTTCTTTCTCATTGCCTCCCCCTTTATTTCTCTATATTTTAATTGTATCTGGCCAGCACTCCCCAGCCACGTGCTGTCTTCCTCTTATTCCTTTAAATGACGGTTGCACAACCTGCGGCCTGCACTGTAATTAGTTGAGCCCCTCTGGAGAGTTGAGCTTGCCTTGCTTGCAGTGCAATTGGCTGAACACTAGAGGGCAGTGATCGCTAATTCCAAAAGCAGGAAGTGAAGCACCAGTTACCTTCTCTGGAGTGGTGGATGGCATACATATGCTATTGGTAGACACTTTCCAGCTCACCTCACCTCTGCTAACATCTTTCCACCTTACCTATGCTCACATCCCCCTTTGCCTACCTCTACTTATGCCTTCCCATTTAACCTCTTCTCCTGTTGTCCCACCTTACCTCTGCTCAACTTATCATGTACTGATTGGACGAGAGGCTGCGCATGCGCCATAAGAACCAGGGAAAGGCCAGTTTTAGTGGGGGGCCGGGGGGATTCACACATCGGAGTGCCCTGGGGGCAAGGACCAAAACCCGGGATAGTAAAAAAAAAAGGGTTTTGGGCCACTTTAACTTACCTCTTCCTACGTCTGTTCTACCGACGTCTTTCTGGCTCACCTCTGCATTTACATAAAAGCAATGCATCAAAGCTTCCCTCCAGTAAACGTCTTGCGTCTTCAAAGCTTACATTTTATTGTGACCCATTGAAGTGGAATAATAATGCAAGAAGGCAACAATAAGGCAATGTGGCTTTTGTGTGACCAAAAAAGGTTGTGAACCCCCGTGGACCCCTAAGTGCCTATGGTCGGGGCTCCTCTACCTCTTGCCTCCTGCATTTATTCCTCTAAATTGTAAGCTTCTATGGCTCGGGCTCCCCTACCACTCATCTACTCCCCTTATTAATGTAGATTGCAGGCTCCTATGGCTGGGGATCACCAACCCCTCCTCCCCTTAATTGTAGGCTTTTTTTAGCTGGGGCACGCCTGCCTCTTGTCTCCTCCCCTTATATTTCTAGATTGTAAGCTCATATGGCCATGGCTCCCATACCTCTTGTCTTCTCCCCTTACTCCTCTAGTTTGTAAGTTCCTATGGCCAGGGTTCACCTACCACTTGGCTCCGCCCCTTATTACTTTAGATTGTAATGCTCCTATGTCCGGAGCTCCCCACCTCTTGTCCTTTTATTGCTCTAGATTGTAAGCTCCTTTGGCTGGGGCTTCTCTACTTCTTGCCCCCTTTCCTTTTTTTCCACTGCATTGTAAGCTCCAATGGCTGGGGCACCCTAACTCTCGTCTCCTCCACTTAGTTCTCTAGATTGAGAATGCTTGTGGCTGGGGCTCCCCTACCTCCTGTCACCTGGGGGGGGGGGGGGGGGGTCAGCCTTATCAGTTATAACTGCTATTATGTGGCAGTTTACCTTGGAACTGAATGCATTAGCATATGACATGGCATTCAACATCACATTGCTTCCTTTTAGTGTGTTAATTAATATTGGGCAAAGGCTTTAGTAAAAAAGAAACACATACCGTTTTGGGGCACTGGACTGGGGAAAGAAGGTGATGACATAAACTTCTTTTCTGGGTATAGCTACACTTTCATCTACCTCAGAGTTGTGCAGAGCTCAGAGTTTCCCCCTGTGAGCTGAAAGCAAAGGACTCCTTTGGCTGTGCTCCCATGTTACTATTTATGGTGTTTCTGCAGCAGATCTCTGGGGTCTCACATATGCAGCTTGTGGGATGAGCTGTGATATAGGGAGTTGCATGTTCCCACATTCCTCCATTGGCTCACACTTGCCACAGACCTGGTAACTGGTTCTTCTTGTAATGCAAAGTGTGTAATAAGCCTCACGATTCCCTGTCTCTTAGAGCTCACACTCTAATGTCCCCTCCACACTCACACACTGTTATTATACATTTATATAGCACTGACATATTCCACAGCACTGTACAGAGCACATAGAAGCAGTCACATGACTCCCTGTCCCTCAGAGCTCACACTCTAATGTCCCCTCCACACTCACACACTGTTATTATACATTTATATAGCACTGACATATTCCACAGCACTGTACAGAGCACATAGAAGCAGTCACATGACTCCCTGCCCCTCAGAGCTCACACTCTAATGTCCCCTCCACACTCACACACTGTTATTATACATTTATATAGTGCTGACATATTCCACAGCTCTGTACAGAGCACATAGAAGCAGTCACATGACTCCCTGTCCCTCAGAGCTCACACTCTAATGTCCCCTCCACACTCACACACTGTTATTATACATTTATATAGCACTGACATATTCCACAGCACTGTACAGAGCACATAGAAGCAGTCACATGACTCCCTGTCCCTCAGAACTCACACTCTAATGTCCCCTCCACACTCACACACTGTTATTATACATTTATATAGCACTGACATATTCCACAGCACTGTACAGAGCACATAGAAGCAGTCACATGACTCTCTGTCCCTCAGAGCTCACACTCTAATGTCCCCTCCACACTCACACACTGTTATTATACATTTATATAGTGCTGACATATTCCACAGCACTGTACAGAGCACATAGAAGCAGTCACATGACTCCCTGTCCCTCAGAGCTCACACTCTAATGTCCCCTCCACACTCACACACTGTTATTATACATTTATATAGTGCTGACATATTCCACAGCACTGTACAGAGCACATAGAAGCAGTCACATGACTCCCTGTCCCTCAGAGCTCACACTCTAATGTCCCCCTTCACATTCACACACTGTTATTAAACATTGATACAGCACAAATATAATTCACAGCAGTCCCAATGCCCCCTGTACACACACACATTGTTAATTTAAATGATGTAGCACTGACATATTCCATGGTGCTGTACAGAGCACACACACATAAGGTAAATGATGCAGAAGTATTAGAGACACCGGGATACCTCGCTGTCCTGTGACCTCTCCTTAGCACAGAGCTGGGTCCACACCTGTGAATATCTCCCCTCACACACACACTCACACACACTCAGTGGAGCTGGCCTTCTGCTGGTGATGGGCTCCTTGGACTGGTTGGTACAGTCTCAAATGGCTCTTTATAGGGTCTGGGTCCCCATGGGTGATGTCAGGGGGTAACAGGATCCAGGCGTCTCATTTCTGCCTCTGAAAGTGATCCGTGAAATGAGATCCAGCGCTCGGCACGATTCCCATGGCGGCGACATACGGCAGAGCGATAAGTGTACACCGCTAATGAGTAATTAGCATATAATCACCCCAATTAGCTCTTATAATGATGAATTAAACATTCCTTCTGTCGGATTACATTCTGGGCTTCCTGTATCATCTACACGCTGATCCCGGCACGGGTGCTGTGCCATAAACACCATCCGGCCGCCTGTATGTCAGAATAATGCCCACCCCGCGTATCACATCACCAGCCACGCCCAAAAACCTGGCCACACCTGCTATTCCATATTTGGAGGGATATCTCGCTACATGGGTGACCCCCATAATTCTGTATATGAAGGGATAGTGCCAATCTCTGTCCCTGGAGCAAGTTTATAAAATGATTTGTGTTTGTTATGCGCGGACTTCTGTGGACAGAAAATGTGGCTATTTACTGATGCTATACAGATGGATAGCAATGCTTCTACCTCCATTCTATTATGATTGATGCAGCAGGTAATGCTGGATGTCTCTCTTCTACATCATGAGGGCAAGACACTAGGCCATGGCTGTCCCACATAAGAGGAGTCCTATGTGCCTAGTGGTCCTTGTGAAAGAAAAGTCGCAGGATTGATTCCCAGCTAGGTCATGACTGAAGTGGCAAGTCACCTGCTCCACAGGTTGCCCACCAATCCGGGCACATGCGCACTTCACAGCCCCACGGTGTGTTATGTGTGTAATCATTAACTAGTGTTTATTTACTGGTGTGTCCACTGTGTGTCATTTATTTGTGTGTCATCACTAATATAGTGCTTATTCACCCCGTACACACCCTCCATTCCACTCCATGAATAGATTGGGGGCAGAAACAAGGACATTGCCAAGAGAGGCTGCAGTCATGGCAGATGGAAGAGCTGGATCTCAGAATGGGGGAGCTGCACACGGGACCCACAAAGGCGCGTATAGGATTTCTTTATTTTATGCCTGGATAGGGAATTTAACTTGACCTCCAAACTTAACCATGACTTTCCATCTGACCTCCAAACCTTACCCTCACATCTCAACTGATCTCCAAATCTAACCTTAACCTCTCACCTGCTTTCCAAACTTTTCCCTCACCTGACCTCCAAAGTTAACCCTGACCTTTCAACTGGCTTCCAAACCTTACCCTCACCTGACCTTACCCCTTTCATTTTTCCAAACGTAACCCTCACCTCTCACCTGACCGCCAGGCCTAGCAATCATCTCTAACCTGACTTCCCTACCTGATTTCCAAATGTTATCCACACCTGAGAACAAAACTTAAAGTGGACCCAAAATTTTTAAAACATTTTTAACTAGCATCCCCTGAATTGCTCCCCCTATGAAGAGCACTTTTTGCCAAGCTCTGCCTCCTCCATTCATTACCACTGTTGTGTGTGGAAATAATGTCATTGTCACACCTAAGCAATGACTGATCACCTGCCATCCTACAGAGAGGGACAGCAAAAAAAAAGGGTTCCAGGACAACTCGAAAAGCAAAAATATCCATTACTAGTTTACATGCTAATAAGAGAGTGTCAGCAGGCGCTTTGGCCAGTGGGTTTTGGACCCCTTTAACTCTGACCTTTCAAATGATCTCCAAAACTTACCCTCACCTCTCACCTGACCTCCAGACTTAGGGGTTGATTCAGAGCCTGATGAGAAAATATACGTATTTTTTAGGAGAGAAAACTGCCATTCACTTTGATTGTCTACTTTTGGGCCTCATTCAGAGTCAGGGGAACTTTACACCCAGCAGAAAATGAAAGTGAATGGCAGTTTTCTCTCCTAAAAAAAGTTTTCTCACCGTGCTCTAAATCGACCCCTGTACAAAGTCCCTTAGGGGCAAAGATATTAAACAACATTTCTGACTCACTCAAAATGTCTGGGCAGGGAGTAGGGGTTTCTGTACTTAGTCCCCCGAAGGTTGATTGCTGGACCACATCGGTGGGATGGGGAACCAGAATGAAGTGATTTTCCTCACTAAAATGAATATGCCATTGAATGTGGACTTTCACTTTAACCATCACCTGACCCTTAAACCTAACCGTCACCTCTCACCTGACAAACTTAACCCTGATTCTTCCTCTGACTTCCAAACGACACCCTCACCTGATCTCAGAATCAAACCCTCCCTTTTCACCTGACCTTTTCTGGGAGGGAGGTATTGATGGCCATTGTATGATTGCGCACACATAGGAATTTTTCCATCACATTTAACCCATCCATGCAGTGGGTGTACACATGCCTGGAGTGGTGGTCTGCCTTAATTATCTGACATTCAAACCTCAGCTGACCTTATAATCTAACCCTTACCCTTCACCAGACATCCAAACCTCACCCTCGTCTTTCAGCTGACCTCAGAATCTAGTCCTCACCTCTCACCTGACCTTTAAACCTCACCCTCACATAGTATCTAACCTTTACCTCCCATATGATTGCCAAGCATAACCCTGACCTCCCACCTGACTCGTACCTCCCACCCTGAAGCAAACTGGCATCATGAAGGCTCTAATCCTTCCCTTCTCCAGTCACTAATCCTTGGCTGCAGTCATACTGTGACCAGCAGAGCACCACAATGTCCAGCAATGCCTGGAGAACTCAGGTCAGCCTGTCAGTCATAATGAGTGTCTGTTGGGAAGGGCGATTGGGTTTCCAGTGCTAGGGGGACATTTCTGGGCGGTTGGGATAAGATATCCTGACATCTCCCTCCCGGCTCAGCCATCATTGTCAGTTACTGATCCGAGTCGGAGAGGATGGAGGAGCTGAGACCAGCGAGCAGCTATTGTTCCACCTGTATTATGCCCATTATTCCCCCGGCTGGGAGTAGATCTACCATTATCTGCTGCACTCTTCACCCTGCGAGGAGCCGCCGCGCATCCCAGCCTGGTGCCACCCAGAGTACCAACTATCACCTTTGATCGACAAGCAGACTGGCCAGTCATTAGGACCTCAAAAACACCTGGCAGCTGACCATCACTGTGCTATGGCATATGTCAGCACTATATACCATAAATGTATAATAACAGTGTGTGAGTGTGGAGGGCGTGTGAGCTCTGAGGGACAGGGAGTCATGTGACTGCTTCTATGTGCTCTGTACAGTGCTGTGGAATATGTCAGCACTATATAAATATATAATAACAGTGTGTGAGTGTGGAGGGGACATTAGAGTGTGAGCTCTGAGGGACAGGGAGTCATGTGACTGCTTCTATGTGCTCTGTACAGTGCTGTGGAATATGTCAGCACTATATAAATGTATAATAACAGTGTGTGAGTGTGGAGGGGACATTGGAGTGTGAGCTCTGAGGGACAGGGAGTCATGTGACTGCTTCTATGTGCTCTGTACAGTGCTGTGGAATATGTCAGCACTATATAAATGTATAATAACAGTGTGTGAGTGTGGAGGGGACATTAGAGTGTGAGCTCTGAGGGACAGGGAGTCATGTGACTGCTTCTATGTGCTCTGTACAGTGCTGTGGAATATGTCAGCACTATATAAATGTATAATAACAGTGTGTGAGTGTGGAGGAGACATTAGAGTGTGAGCTCTGAGGGACAGGGAGTCATGTGACTGCTTCTATGTGCTCTGTACAGTGCTGTGGAATATGTCAGCGCTATATAAATGTATAATAACAGTGTGTGAGTGTGGGGGGGACATTAGAGTGTGAGCTCTGAGGGACAGGAGTCATGTGACTGCTTCTATGTGCTCTGTACAGTGCTGTGGAATATGTCAGTGCTATTTAAATGTATAATAACAGTGTGTGAGTGTGGAGGAGACATTAGAGTGTGAGCTCTGAGGGACAGGGAGTCATGTGACTGCTTTTATATGCTCTTTACAGCACTATATAATTGTATAGTAACAGTGTGTGAGTGTGGAGAGGACATTAGAGTGTGAGCTCTGAAGGACAGAGAGTCATGTGACTGCTTCTATGTGCTCTGTACAGTGCTGTGGAATATGTCAGCACTATATAAATGTATAATAACAGTGTGTGAGTGTGGAGGAGACATTAGAGTGTGAGCTCTGAGGGACAGGGAGTCATGTGACTTCTATGTGCTCTGTACAGCGCTGTGGAATATGTCAGCACTATATAAATGTATAATAACAGTGTGTGAGTGTGGAGGGGACATTAGAGTGTGAGCTCTGAGGGACAGGGAGTCATGTGACTGCTTCTATGTGCTCTGTACAGTGCTGTGGAATATGTCAGTGCTATATAAATGTATAATAACAGTGTGTGAGTGTGGAGGGGACATTAGAGTGTGAGCTCTGAGGGACAGGGAGTCATGTGACTGCTTCTATGTGCTCTGTACAGTGCTGTGGAATATGTCAGTGCTATTTAAATGTATAATAACAGTGTGTGAGTGTGGAGGAGACATTAGAGTGTGAGCTCTGAGGGACAGGGAGTCATGTGACTGCTTTTATATGCTCTTTACAGCACTATATAATTGTATAGTAACAGTGTGTGAGTGTGGAGAGGACATTAGAGTGTGAGCTCTGAAGGACAGAGAGTCATGTGACTGCTTCTATGTGCTCTGTACAGTGCTGTGGAATATGTCAGCACTATATAAATGTATAATAACAGTGTGTGAGTGTGGAGGGGACATTAGAGTGTGAGCTCTGAGGGACAGGGAGTCATGTGACTGCTTCTATGTGCTCTGTACAGTGCTGTGGAATATGTCAGTGCTATTTAAATGTATAATAACAGTGTGTGAGTGTGGAGGAGACATTAGAGTGTGAGCTCTGAGGGACAGGGAGTCATGTGACTGCTTTTATATGCTCTTTACAGCACTATATAATTGTATAGTAACAGTGTGTGAGTGTGGAGAGGACATTAGAGTGTGAGCTCTGAAGGACAGAGAGTCATGTGACTGCTTCTATGTGCTCTGTACAGTGCTGTGGAATATGTCAGCACTATATAAATGTATAATAACAGTGTGTGAGTGTGGAGGGGACATTAGAGTGTGAGCTCTGAGGGACAGGGAGTCATGTGACTGCTTCTATGTGCTCTGTACAGTGCTGTGGAATATGTCAGCACTATATAAATGTATAATAACAGTGTGTGAGTGTGGAGGAGACATTAGAGTGTGAGCTCTGAGGGACAGGGAGTCATGTGACTGCTTCTATGTGCTCTGTACAGCACTGTGGAATAGGTGAGCGCTATATAAATGTATAATTGCAGTGTGTGAGTGTGGAGGGGACATTAGAATGTGAGCTCTGAGTGTCAGAGAGTCATGTGACTGCTTTTATATGCTCTTTACAGCACTATATAATTGTATAGTAACAGTGTGTGAGTGTGGAGAGGACATTAGAGTGTGAGCTCTGAGGGACAGGGGGTCATGTGACTGCATCTATATGCTCTGTACACTGCTGTGGAATATGTCAGCATGATATATAAAGATATGTGAGTGTGGAGGAGACATAACTGTGTGTACTCCTGTGGCACAGAGGCTCTGTACAGCGCTGCAGTTCATATCAGAGCTATAGTATTGGGTATAGTATTGGAAGAAATGCAGTTACCATGGAGCATTCTCACTGGTAATGGCAGGAATAGATCTGATTGTTTGGAGGTTGTCAGTTCATAGTTGTATGCAGCAGGGGGCAGTTGGTGGTGAAGTAAAGATGGCACAAAGCAAAGGGTTAGTTAGTGGTGTAATCTCTGTGCTGGGTGATTGGAGTGAGGGGGTAAGGTACACAGGGTGGCATTGTACAGGGGGCCTGGCTGATTCTATTTATAGCTGCCTGTGGTTTGCCAGCAAGTTTGTGGTCCAGGCTGGCTGTGAATGGAGCACAAAGCACCAGAGAGGCGGCACAGAACCCCATCCTAATAGGCGTAACCTGCCAGGAGGGAGACACCCCAGTACATTCCTCCTGTGCCCCCCTTTCTAAGGCCAGTCAGATCCCTAGAGCTGAATACTCCTGCAATATAACATTACACTACCTGTCCTGTCTATAGTTTTCATCTGCTGCTATTGGCAATGTACACCACTTGCCAATAGTAACAGTTTGCATATAGTTGCACAGAACACTGCTGCTAGTGTTCTGTTGGTACAGGACTCACACCTCTCTTTTTGCTGTACGTTGCCAATAACAACTAATTGCAGACAATGATAACTGCTTCTATAAAACAGACATTTGCCAACATAGGGAAAAAATGACTAGATCAGCTCAGCACATAGTTTTGGATCAAAAAAAAATATACACTTTCAAAAATGCAATTTGTTTCATACATGTAAATACACTGGACTTACAATATTTATACACATTGATTAGATTCCCTCTAAGGTGCTCCTTCCTATCAGCCTTGTATATACTTATACACAGTGATTAGATCCTCACTAAGGTGTCTCTTTGTATCAGCCTTATTTATATTTTCACACAGAGATTAGATCCTTGCAAAGGTGTCTCTTTTTTATATATTTATACACAGTGATAAGATCCCCTAAAAGGTGTCTCTTTGTATCGGCCTTCTATATATGCATACACAATGAATAGATCCCCTTTATAACATCTATTGGTGTCAGTGTTGTCTAGGGGGGTTATTTAAGATGGCTGGCGCCAGGTAATGCTGCCTAGCGGGCACGTAGCGTCTGGTGAACGCTGTACGCAAAACCACATTTAAGAAAGCGAATCTGGTGAGTGCCTCTAACAGCGCCATGTAGCGTTACATGTATTACTACAGGCAGCTCAGTGTATAGCGCCGGTGCTCTAGGTTCAGGAGTGCCATGTATTACCTTCCACTCAGTGTCGCTCTGCCATACATTTCAATGGGGTTTCATTTGTTGCTGTTTAAATAGAATTTTGGGCAATACATTTTTTTTTTTGCTCAAATCATTGTGTGTCAAATCATTCTCCTGGCAAACAAACACTTTTATAACTTTTAAAAAACATTTTTATGCAGAATTGTATGTGCAGATCTGGCACTAAAGTATCATTGTCACAGTGTTAAAACAATGTAATTCCATGTGTTTTCTCTTTGTTACTGGTGTATATGTGTTCAAAAACAGACTATGATCACACAACGCCTGGCGCTCTATGCTACAGCGCCCAGCTTTAGAGCACCAAAGCTGTGTGTGTAGTTTTTTGTTAAATATGGTGTGGAGCGCCGAGTGCCGGATGCACTGAGCTGGCGCTACCTATCGGTCACTACAGCATTGTCCTCTTGTTAGATGTGGTGTAGTCTTGAGTGCTTTGACCGTAGGACACCACTTAGCATTCTCCATTGGCTCTGCAGTGAAGCAGTGAATCAGGGAGAGCGCATCAACAGTGCCCAATACACATCAAATTCATCAATGTTGGCTAGGATACTACAGCGACTGCTACGCTAGGTTACAGCTCCTGAAACCCACTTATAGCGTCTACTATCCGTCGCTCTAAGTGCCCCTATACAGACGATCACCTGGCAATACGTTGCGCTAGTCAGCCTCTATGTTTATACCCAGTGATTAGATTCTCCTACTTTGTTGCATCAACCTCTGGTGGTATTGCTAGTTCCATCCAGCTCAGTTTGTTTCCCCGCAATGTTGATCCAGGAAAAGGCAGTAAGCTACATCTTGGACCGCTCCTTGCAGTGGTTTAGCATAGGTGCTATAGGTGCTTTTGAACTCCTTTAGGCTGGTTTCACAGCAGCGCGGATCCGGCACATCTGCCTGTGAAAAACTGCCCATAGTACTCTATGGCCCTTATTTATGAAGGAATAGCGACAGGTAGCGACTGGTGAGCGGCCGGTAATGACTCCCCGGCTCCCCACCACAATCACACATTTATCAAGCCGATCCTGCTTAGCGACTGAGATAGCGCCAGATAGCGAATCATTCATCATTATTCCAGCCTCAGCCCACAGCGCCAGCGTCCGACCTTGAACAGCGACAGGTATGACCTCTCGCTACCTGGCACTCTCCAATGCATTTCAATGGAACAATCTTTAAATATTCATAATTAATTGTTATTAATGTTTTTTTTTTTTTTTTTTTTTAATGTGAAAAATTCTGTGACCACTTCTGCCATGTTAGATATTTTTTTTAAGGAAAAAAAAAATGTGTGCAGAATTGTTATTACAGGTCTGATATTAATGTATTCATATTACAAAATTATTTAAAAAACGTGTTTTTTTTGGTTTCCAAAAATATGGTTGTTTGTGGGTTAAAAAACTACTTTTAACACATCGCCGCCAGCGCTCTGGGGTTTAAGCATGCATTTCACAGCGCGAGAATTTTTTAAGCGTGATTTGTTAATGAATATGGTGGGAGCCGGTCGCTAGGGCCAGTCGCTATCATGCGCTCCCATACAGCGCAGAATCTGTCAAATAGCGACTCCTCACCCAATATTCAACATTACTGCACACCCACTGAGTCGCTGTCAACAACCGAACAACGGCCAAGCACAGCGACTACTAGCGGGCGCTGTGAAAATACTGCTACAGTCGCTCAACTGTCGCTACCTGCCGCTATTAATGAATCGGCCTCCCAGAGAACTTTCACAAGTCGGAAAGCGCAGCGCTAGCAATCTCCCTCATGTGAGTGGAGAGTGCTAGCGCTGAACGCTCTTCACATGCCAACACCAGCGAAAAGCACGAGTGCTCCACAATTGCCGTAGTGTCAAACCGTCCTTAGGGCATTATTCATGAAGGGATAACGCCAGGTAGTGCCTTGTAAGCGGCAGGTAGTGGCAGGTGAACGCCAGACACGGCACGCAATTCCATATTTATGAAGCGGAATCTAGTGAGCGACTAGAATGACGCCATGTAGCGTCCGATTCATCATTATCCCAGGCTCAGCGTACAGTGCCGGCGTTCAGCCTTGCAGAGCGCCACGTATTACCTCTCGCTACCTGGTGCTCTCCCATACATTTCAATGGACGTTCCTTAAATCCCTTTCCTGATCAATACACTATAAGAAAAAGCCCGCACAACTACAAATGATAACACCTGTTGCAGGCTGGGTGAGAGCAAAGCCCTGGTACAGGGCCCCAATACACTAGAAACCAATTCTGCGGTCTGCCAGTATAGGCCGCTATCTCTCATCTACCAAATATAGCCGCACACAGTGTCTATACTAAAAGTCACTAAGTTTTATTGCAATGATGACAAAGACACATAACATTCAATGACAATGACAAAATATATTTAAAAATGGCAGCAAGCAGAATGAGCTAATTTAAGCCATTGCTTGGAATGTCCCTTTAAGTTACATATGTTAGGGCCCCTGAGATGCTGGGAGGAAAGTGGGAGGGGTAATTAGGACTGGCATGTAAAGATAAATAGAGGCTCAGTAAACATGAGAAATTGCAAAGAGAGTGATATATTGCTAGACAGGCCCGGCGCCAGCACAGGGCAAACCTGGGCAATTGCCAGGGCTCCTGGCATCTTGAGGGGCCCACTCAGGCTCACACTTGGCCATTGTAATGTTTTACAGTGGACCCGAACCACCGAATGCCGAGTGCTGTGTGCAGACCTACTCATGGCTGGCCTCAGCAACAGGGGATGGTCAGCAACAATGGAGAAGATGGCACGGAACAGAGGGAAATTGATGGAAGCTCAGTAGAGAATGCAACTATTTGTGGCTATGGGGAATGCAACAAGGACTAGAGGATGATTGGTGGCTATAGGGAAGGCAATAAGAACTGGATGACCATTGGTGGCTATTGGGAAGGCAATAAGGACTAGGGAATGATTGCTGGCTATAGGGAAGGCAATAAGGATGGGAGGACAATTGGTGGCTATAGGGAAGGCAATAAGGACTGGAGAATGTTTGGTGACTATAGTTAAGGCAATAAGGACGGGAGGGCGATTGGTGGCTATATGACTGTAGGGCGATCAGCAGCAGGAGACCCATTTGTGGCAGCGGAGCTGAAAGGTGACATTATGTGACTCACTACTTTGGGGCCCACTAAGACTCTCTTGCTCAAGGGACCCCACAAACCTGGAGCCAGCCCTGGATACAAGCAATGCAAGGCAAGAAGTGGGTGCGGCTTGATGGAAAGTGGGTGTGGCTTATTTGAAACTGTTGCAATAAAAATAGACTGGGAGGCCATAGGTTTGAGGCTGAGAATAACACCTGAAGTTAATGACTAAATAATGCAACGTATTCGCCTCTCCCACAAGGAGTAGATAGCTCAGGCTCCTTTTTAGATATAGTATTATTAGAAGGACCAACACTGCACAAGAGAGACTTATGAGGATGACATAGTTTTGAAGCTGAGAATGACACCTAAAGTTAATTACTAACTAATGCAAAACAAAGCTGAAATAGCTGTACAACATACCCAAAGAAATGAGCTTGCACATGACTCCACAGAAACCGACACCAGAACCTCTCTTAAAGCTACAGACACAAAGAAACACAAGAAGGAAACCAGTGGACACCGACACACATAAAGAGAGACTGTACTATATGGAACGGGAGGGCGATTGGTGGCTATATGACTGTAGGGCGATCAGCAGCAGGAGACCCATTTGTGGCAGCGGGGCTGAAAGGTGATTTCATGTGACTCACTACTTTGGGGCCCACTAAGACGCTCTTGCCCAAGGGACCCCACAAACCTGGACCAACTGCGGGACTCCGTTTTCGCCGCTGGCTCGGTATGCAGGTGAGTAAAACAAGCTATTTATGTGTTTTGCTGCGAGGAGGGCTTCAGCATTCTGGATGCCCCCCCCCTCACTTCTTACAATGACCACACAGCCAAACCAACACCTGTTAAGGTAAAAACGGGTGTTGGTCCGGTTTAAGTATTGGGAAAACAGATACAATTTGGGATTTATAGGGGGATGGGCAATACATATGGCAACCGTATATTTGGAGGTAGGGCAATCAGCATGTGTATTGGTAGCATGCGGGGATTGTTGGATATAAATGTGGTAACAGTTTGTGTGGTGTGGTGGAAGGACCTACCTGCAAAAAAAAATATGTAGTTTGTGGAGACAGTTGTTGTAGAGAATATTTGTAATGCTCCTTAAAATGAAAATTGTGAAATTCTGATCTGATTCATTGTGGCCCGCAACCTATATGGCCCACGGTCTACAAAAGCTTGAGAACCTTTCTTTATTTGTTTACAAATTGTATTCCAATAACTATACTTTATGGTCTATATAAGTAGCCCTATTGCTTAAATAGTGGTGAGAAAAAGCCTGATGTTACCATTTTATTACAAATTTATTGATAATAATGGGCATTTATGAAGGGGTCGGGGCTTGACAAAATTGATTGTGAGAATTAAAAGATGTGAGCCGGGATCAGGCTTACCAACTCCACATCCCCTCCTTTAAAGAGGAGCAAAACCATGTCCTCGGTGGTATCCCTCCAGCTGATGCACACTCCCACGGCAGGCCTTTCTGAATGGCCAGCATGGGCATACATAGCTGGAGAAAGCACCCTAGCAATTCATTCACAATTGTCAATCTATTCTGATTGGCTGGAAGCACACTTGAGTGCAGCAGGAGTAAGGGAAGAGATCAGGCGATTTTGAGCGTTTCACACACAGGAGCATCTCAATTTGCTAAGCAGACCAAAACTCGTGGGGGCAAAATAATGGCTTTCCTTCCACCAACGGGACATTCCAGACAAAGGGTTAACTTAGCCTGCTTTTTGCTCTTCCCATGCTGACTGTGTCTTTCATGCAGCCTGCTAGTTATTGATAAGCCATAGTGAACTCTCTGCCTTCTGCTGGGCCTCCTCCTGTTCAGTAAAAATATTTTTAACTAAAAAAGAGGTATGGGGCCAGCAGAATGTATGCTAATGTAACCCTATTTCTGGTATGTAACGAAAAAAAAATCTGAGGTGAATCCATTTCTGCAAACCTCTTTGGAATCAGTGGTGTCCTGGGTGGACCCGCAACAGCTCTTCGATCACACCTATGGAATCCATGTCGGAATAAGGAGGGGGCATGAGAAATCCCCAATAGCTGCCCTGATATTCTATACAGGGTCTAAACAGAGTGGTACCATAAGAGTCTGGCCATCTATGCCTTTCTCTCCATGATCCCATAGCCTTGGCAGCTGCTGCCTGGCACTGGTAAGTCTTCTATGCTGGCTTCTCTTGTGTTATCCCATGTAGTCATGGCGTGCATTTTCCCTGCCCATGTACATAATCTTACACATATCTGTATTAAACCTCAATGACAACCAGGTGCCTGTGCTGCCAACATACACATAACGGCGTTCTGAAGGGTCATTATCCTCTGCAATGATTGACCTATGACAGTGTAATCCCAATTTCTCGATCCCAATATATATTAAGTGTTTTTTTTTGTCCATCCCACCAGGCCGAGCAGTCTTTGGACAGGTGTCAGAGGTGCGGTGCACTGGGCATCTATCAGATCCAGGGACATGCTGATTGCAACGCTGAGAGGACTGCAGAAGGTGTGACACAGAGAACTCGACACATTCACACCACACTGGCCTCATCCTCAGATGCTGCTCACTTCCCTCTCCGGTGTGAGTAAATATTGGTGCGGCTTTCAATGCATCTTCCAGCCCTGAAGGGTTAACAGAACTCACCGCTGACTGGCAAGGTTGGTTATCGTGCAATTAAATGGCTCTCCCGCAGAAGCGGAGGCGTTGTCACGGCCATTTACATGAAAGAGACGGCTGAAAAATATTGACATCAGTTTAATTAAGAGTTTGTTCTCCACCTGCAGGGCGCCCCCCCCACTGATGCTGCGGCTAACTAGCCAATCAGCACTCGCGGCAGGACATGAATCACAAGCACCTGACCTGGATCCCAACTGCGGGCATTAGTTGAGGTGTGAGGCTTCCCCTGCACCTTGTTGCCACATATGGGGTACAGCTGCAAAACTGAGATGAGGCCCTTTAAAAAAAAAAAATAGCAGCCAGTGTCCTCTTCCAACACCTTCACTTCTGGGCTTCAATGTCCCGCTACCCATGTATTTGTATAAAGGCTGCTCAGCCAGGCAAAGCCGTAAGGGGGAAGAAGTCTCATTAGCCAAAGGAAGCTGGTTGGAAAAGTCAGAGGCTCTGCTCCTCCTGCACTAGCAGGGAGGATGTGTTTATAGCCCATGAATATGGTGCCGGGTAGGGCTGGGGTAGAAAGAAGGATTCCCTGTTGCTGACTATGAGGGAAGCTGTGCTTCTAGAAGTAAAGGGGGAAAGTCTTACCAAACTCAGAGCCCAATTGCCCCTGACCTCCAGGTCTGCCCAGTGGTAAAGCACCTGGGGAGGTATTATAACAGTCATGGAACATGGGGTTGGGACAGGTAAAGGCCTGATTGCCCCTGAATTCTGGGTGAGAAATCTGGAGAGTCTACCTGATTATTAAGCATCCGGGGCAGGGGTATTATAGCAGTCGGGGAACAGTGGATTGGGGCAGGTAGGGGCCCAGTTGCCATTGATCTCAAGGTTAGGAATCCTCAGGGTCTTCCAGGTAATGAAGCACCTGGGTGGGGAGGTATTATAGCAGTCAGGAAACCGAGAGTTGGGACAGGTGGGCTGTTGCCCCTGACCTCCAGGTGAGGAATCCCTTCTTGATGATAAAGTACCTGTGTAGTTAAAGCAGGGGGTCAGTAAGGTAAAGGCCTGGTTTCCACCTGACCTCCAGGTAAGGAATCCGAAGAGGCCTAGTGGTGAATCAGACCCATTTCGCCCTGAGCATGTGAGGAAATCATGGGTGTCTTCCTGATTATTTTGTACCTTGGGAGGTACAAGGAACAGGTTTTGGGCAGACAGAGGCCCATTTCCCACTGACCAGGACTCTTGAGAATCTTCCTGATGTACCTGGTGTGAAATTCTAGCAGTCAGGGAACAAGGGAAAGACCCAATTGCCCCTCGACTATCAAGTAAGGAATCCTGTGAATCTTCCTGGTGGTGAAGCCCCCCGAAAGGTATTATAGCAATCAGGAAAAAAGAGGGTTGGGGGAGGTAAAGGCCCCATTGCCCCCAACTGCCAGGAAAGAAATCCTGAGAGTCTTCTGGGTGGTGAAGCACCCAGGGAGGTATTATAGCAGTCAGGGAACAGATTGCAGAGGCAGGTAAAAGGGGGCTGGTACAGGGTTTTTGTGGGGCGATAGGATCAGCAGCGGGCAGGCAGCCTGAGGAGAAGAAAGGATCGGCGGGGGAGATGGCGCGCATACAGCAAGCGGAGGAAACACAAGCTCATCTCTCTCCTTACAGCGCACAGGCCCGCCACTGTTAATGAGGCCGCCGGCTGCTAATGAAGCGATTGGATATCTGACGTCTTATTATGCGAGGAAGAAAGGCCGCCGAACACCTAGAGCCGAGCCAGCCAGAGATGCGACGCACGCTGCCAACTCACCGACATTTGTCAGGCGGCATATTAGCACATCTCACGTTTAAAGAGCACCTGCCGCCGCCAAGTGCCACTCCCCCTGCGTACCTCTGGCCCATACAAGACTCCCACTCTTATTAGTTGATTGGGTGGTGGGGAGCCACTTTAACTTGCTCAAAAGTAAATGGAAAAGGCATAAGTGTGTCACAGGGGCTGAAGATCACAAAGCTAGGGATGCAGTGCCAGCGCCACCCAAAGAAGGTAGCTACTCCCCAGTGAGGTGGCAGGTGTGGATGGGGAGGATCAGCATGACAGCCTGAAATAGCTTTCCTCATTTTACTTGCCTTGTTTTGCAGCTTGTGAGGCCTGTGTGCTGCCACATTTCATCATCCACCTCTCAGCGATGCCCGGGGGAGCATTTGGGGTGACAGAATAAATCAGAATAAAATGGACCAAAGCTGATAATAACATCACGCCGGCCTCACACAGCCTCTCGGGTTACCCCGGCAGGGAGTTCTGGGAAGGAAAACATGTGATGTGTGAGAGCGGGCCCCGGGCTTCAGCACTGTGTTTATCCTTCCCCCGTGGGGTTAAATGACTGTAATTATGGATGTGTGTGAGGCAGCGGTGCTGACGTCACATGACTTGCACTGACAGTGAGAGCCTCTGACCTCCACGACGGTGATAGGTCGCCATCTCTGAGGAGACCCAAGATTTCTTCCCATCATTCCAAATTGCTTGAAGCAAACACTGCCCTGTCCTGTGTGGCTGCTACTGACAGCCAACACCAATCCACAGCAGCCGATCAGAGGTCCTCATGGTGCTGTTGTTTTTACGTCCATGAACCGCTGTAGCTGCAGGACTGTAGAAGCAATTTATATAGTAATATTGCCTTCCATAATGCTGTACAACTCACAGCAAACAAGGGTGGAAATACTAAGGGGGTTATTTAAGAGCGGATAGCGGCAGGTAGTGCTTTGTAGCGGCAGGCAGCGCCTGGTGAACGTTGGGCGCTGTACGCAAAACCACATTTAAGAAAGCGAATCTGGTGAGCGCCTCTAACAGCGCCATGTAGCGTCACATGTATTAAAACAGGCAACTCAGCGTATAGTGCCTCTGGGCTCAAGAGTGCCATGTAGTACCTGTCGCTCTGTAGCGCTCTCCCATACATTTCAATTGGCTTTTATTAGTTGTGTATAAATAGCTTTGCCAATTTACATTTTTTTTTTTGCTCAAATCATTGTGTGACCTCTCCTGGCTGCAAACAAACACTCTTATACATTTTTGGGACTTTTTGTATTTCTATGCAGAATTGTATTTACAGGTCTGGCACTAAAGTGTTATTGTCATTCCATGTGTTTTCGCTTTGTTACTGGTAATGCTACAGGGCCCAGCTTTAGAGCGCCAACGCTGTGAGTGTCTAGTGTTTTGTTAAATATGGTGTTGAGCGCTGAGTGCCCAACGCACAGAGCTGGCGCTACCTCACGCTTACTGCATCGCTATACTGTTGTTAGAGCGCCCAACACACATCACATTACACATTACATTACTACAGAGACCGGGGGGGTCACCTCCCTCGACTGAGCGCTAAAATCGCGGGGGCTGCATTTCCCAGAGGGAGTGAGTTGGCAGGTATGGTTTGCAGGCAGCGCTCTATTGAGTGGGGGGGGGCACAGCAATCAGGGTGCTCCCCCCCCCCCACAGCAAACCGATATTTTTGCTAAATGTGTGTTGGTCTGATTTAATGTGGACCAAAACCCAGGATTTTGACTAGCGGGGGTGCCCTGCTGTGTGAAACCCCCAGGATGCCGAGACCGGCTCACCTCTTCCCAGTCCCACAGAACGTCTAAGAGCAGCGGCTCTGATGGCCGCATCCTCCGATTCCCTCTAACAGGCCTAGCCATTCACAAATAACTGGTGCACCCTGCTGGAGGGATAGCGGGATGCGGCCACTGCTCTTAGACATGCCGTGGGACCTGGGGGTTTTCACACAGCGGGTATCCCAATTTTCTTATAGATTCCCAGGCTGACTGAGCCGGGTTTTGGTCCACTTTAAGGAACAAGCAGATACGGGCACAGTATTAATGGCAGCAGATCGTGTTGGGGTCTGCAGCCTTGCTGAGTTCCACCTGACAGGATCCAGAGTACCACCGGTGAAAACCACTGATCTAAAGGGAGGAGACGAACAGTTGGAAAACCCGGCCAAAGAAGCTTACATTCTAGATTAATTAATGGAGGAGAAAAGAGGCAGGGGAACCGCAGCCATAGAAAGTTACATTTTAGAGCAGTGGTTCCCAACCTTTTTTACCCTGAGAGCAACATTTAGCACCAGTAGCCTGCCTTGAGACTATAGAAGCCATGTAAACAATACAAAACAGGAACCAACTGGAAATGATTGCAAATAACCATCCAGTGATGCGATGTGTGGCAGTGTGGTGGTGTCACAGTGCTGCTGCCCCTCCCTCCAACATATGTGCGCACACCTTCAGCCAATCCCATGCAGGAAGATGCCTGAATTGCACTCCTCTGCAATCCCATGGCAAATGTGGACATTCACTTGTGACTGCAGCAATCGCGGAGTACCACAGGAATGCAAGAAGTAAGTTTTATGGCCTTTTAAAACGAAACCAGGGAAGCACATTCCTCCTTTAGGATGCCGTGCTGTTTGAACCCTGGGATTGCCAGTTATACCGATGCAGACAGCATTCCCGCAGTGCATTCCCAGGCCACACCCCGCTATACCATTAGCTGTGGTGCGTATCCGCACAAGTAGGTGTGGTCAGTAAGGCACACTTTATTCAGCTTTCTCAATCATATAAAATGTATGGAGGGCACAAAAACACACATATATAGTTCTCATCACGTTTTGGAGCAATTATTATCATTAAATACTTATGAAGTACCACCTAATAGGATCTCAGAAACCACCAGTGGTAATGGTACCACTAGCTGGGAACCCCTGATCTACAGGAATAAGGAGAGGGGATGAAAGGCAGTGGAGCCCTGGCCATAGTAACATCATATGTAAGGTTGAAAAAAGTTCAGCCTGTTTATCTCCTTCCAGATGTCTAGTAACCATAGCTGGAAATGTTATTACATGAAAGGAAGGCATCCAGGCCACTTTTGAACACTTTTACTGTAGCCAGCAATTTTAAGGAATAAGGGGTAGGACAAGAGGTTCCAAACAAGTACCCCAAAGGGGGTGATTAAATATAAATAGTACGGGTGGCAGAAAAAGTTGATTCTTGCCATTAACCCCGAGCCCCCTCATTACCTGCCTCCCCAAGGGCCGGGCAGGCAGAAGAGCCCATGGCCATTAGGCTATGCCAGCTTGTAGCCTGCAGGGCCAGCGGCCAGCTTTGATGCCATGTTCTGCAAGCCCCCATAGCTGGTTCCGGGCTGGTTATGCTCGGTAAGGGGGCCTCAAACCATTTTTTGGGGATTTTTAAGGGTTTTTAACCCTTTAAATTCCCAAAAGAATGGGTTGCCCCCCCCCCCCCCCCCCGGGAAGGGGGACTCTATGTAATTTTTTTTTAAATTAAAAATAAAATTTTATAAATAAAATTCGAAATATATCGTTTTTGAGACAGAATCAGGATATATCAGAATATATTGTATCACCGTATGTGTATCGCGATACGTATCGTATGGCCAGATTCTTGCCAATTCAGACCCCTAATATATAGTACCAAAATAAGTAGGCCATAGGCCTCATGGCACTTTTAAAGCAAGGAGGGATTGGATTGAACTTATAAATAATATACCAGACCAGTCATACACCCCCTGAAGTTTTGCCCCAGAACACTGGCAAGTACCGCAGGTTGTGAAACAGTGCCCTAAGTAACAATCACCTGAGTGATAGGTGTGCTGCAATATAAACATTTGTGGGAAATACACACGCTAGTGCCTGAGGTGCAGCAGCCATAACCCATTTCTTTTCTGGCGCTGCAGCTCGCATGCGATCCCCCCATCGGACGCTCCTGCTCACTCACTCCAGGCATATATAGTGAAGTTACACTAAATAGCCAGATGCAGAGTGGCTGTATGTAAGCCTTCACTGGGCTAGCAGGGATTCCAGAGAAATTCCACAAGTTGCACTGAAAGCCATTCAGGTAAAAAAACAACATGATGTAGGTCCCGGCTGATGGGTGGCCATACATGAGTGGGTACCAGGCTGGTAAGTCACCATCTTGGTTTTTGATCTCCAGGCCCAATTTCAGGTAGTGGGACCTGGCTTCAAGTGTCTGCCCCATATCCTCACAGCAATGGAATTGGGCTTGAGTGACTTGGTCCATAGTGAGGAGGGGGGGGGGGGCAATGGGCATCAGTTGGGTGAAAGTAGGGATTCTGGGAGGGATAAACTCTGCCCTTCATGTTTTACCCCCTACCAATTACTGTATAGAATCCTCTGAGGTCACGCTGGCGCCTCCCTGCCACAGCTGTAGTTAGACTGTAAGCTCCGGCGGGCAGGGCTCTCCCTTTTGTAGACATTGCACATAGGAAAGACATTGCACATGGGAATCTGACAGTGAGACCCCGAAAATAAAGGTCTTGAGCTGCCACTCAGATTGTCAGTGATCCTCCTCACTCTCTCCTGGATGCAGTGAGGTGCTCCCCTGTGATGGCCACAGGCACCCACCTACATAAAAGAGCTGACTTAAATCTGGTGCTGACTTAAATCTGGTGCTGACTTGTACCAAGAAAAAAATCAAACGTGAAAAAAAGTTCTTGCACTGCCGAATCAGCCCTAATGTGTCACATCTGCACAGCCCCAAACTGTCCTGTTACAGTGCATGACCAGGGGTACTGCACTGGCTGCATTCAACATGGCAGTCAAATGAACCAACTTTGACCGCCAAGCGCAACCTCCGCTCTGCCTCTGACATTCTTCTGTTTTCCTCCTTGGTTACCTCCTCACACTCTCGCCTTCAAGACTTCTCCCGTGCCTCCCCACTTCTCTTGAATGTACTCCCCCTGCTCACTCCGTCACTCTCCATCCTTCAGACAAGCATATAACTTGGCTTAAAGAGGACCTTCACTCTGAATAAGAGTCTATCTTATATGTTTCCCACACCCTGTACATACAGATTGCTCACATTAAAAATCATCCTACCTGCATCTACTGCATGTTATTAGCCTTTAAACATCCAAGATGGCGGCTTATGGAAGCCGCCATCTTATCAGGCAGCCTGCAAACAGGAAGTGCCTCCTGACTGTGCTGCTCTGCATTCTGGGACTGCTGACCGTTACCTGACCCCAGCTCTGCTCTGTCTGAGCAAACCACAGCTATAACCCGCCCCCTGTACCTTATCCCACTCTCCTCTCCTCAGTAAGTGTGATGCTTCTGAGTCAAGATGGCGGCACCCGTATCCTAAATTCCTGAACAGAGTTGCAGCCCAGTGGGGCAAAGAATAATAAGTTAGTGACTAAAAACATAAAATATATTAATTTTAGATGCTGGGGAACCGTTTTTTAAGAGTTTGGGCTTTTCATTAAATCACGCTGATTGTCCGGTTTAAGTAACTCCTATAGTAACATGCAGCCCAACTCAAGCTCTACCACTTGTGATCTCTACCTTTTGTCTCCACCCCGATCCTTTAGACTATAAACTCGCAAGGGCAGGGCTCTCTTTCCTATTGTCTCCTGTGCTCACAACACTTGGTTCGAACCTTGGTAGCATCTAGTTTGTATTGTTCTCTGTACTATATATTTTACCTTGTCTGTAATCACACCTTGTAAAGCACTACGGAATACAATGGTGCTATATAAATAAACATTATTAATAATAATAATAATAATAATGATCGCACTCTGCACTTGTACAAAGCGATAGGCCACCAATTACAAAGAAATGACTGATGCCCATAACAGCCAATCAGGTCTCAGAACAGAACTAATACCTAACTCCCACTATTTGCTTCGCCTCTTCCTGGGCCCGACTGTCTTTGTACACGGTCACCTCAGATGACCACAGACCCGCAAGAAGGGGTATCTTGGCTTTAACCCCTTGCTGTTTGTAATAGGTTATCACTGGAGTGCCTGTATAGGGGGTTACCCATGCTGATCCTCCAGGGTCAGTCACTCTCTGGCAGAGGCATGTGATGGGGGCGGCCTTCCTTGTTGCAGAGCTCTCCTGTGCTGTCATACTGTCTGTGTGCACTTCTGGGGCTCATTAGCGAAGCTGGCCATGCCGTTTAGAAACCTGCAAGGTGCTTTGTGTTAATGAAGAGCGCTAAGCAGCTAAAGATTAATAATAGATAGCGGCGTGGTGACAAACAAGCCAGCTCCCTCGGGACACCACCACACGAGGGAGTAATTGGATCAAGCCGGCGCCGCCGAGCGCCTTCACCCTCCTCCCCCCGATTACTGTGCCATGTCTGAAGACGGCTGAGAGCGTGCGTCACGGCGTCAAGGATCGCCGGCCTGGGAAGGAGCTGTCTTCAGCCCCCGCGGATGTGACCTTATCTCTGCTTCATAATTAGTCATTAGAAGAGCTGCAGCAGAAATAAATGCCATTATTAGGTTGCCATGGCAACGGGTCCAGAAGCACCAGCTTAACTAATGGTAATGCAACCCCGGAGGTGCTGTGCTGCATTAGCATGAGCACTGGGTTACTGCTGCCTCATTGATGTGCACATCGCAAATTACGCCCTAGATCCCCCTCAGCGGCTAATCGTGTGCCAGAGCCTGAAGCCAGGGTGCCCGCATTTCTCATTACACGACAGGCCTACCTGCTTGGCCACGCAGCCTCCATGTTTGCTGCCTGGCAGATTCACCATCCTGGTCCTTCTGTAGGCCTCCTGCAAGAGAGAAGGATCAGAGAGGGGAAGATACCGGAAAAAAGCCATCCATGGGGTCATATACTAAAGTGTGCCATATAGCCCTTACCCCATGCGGGATAGCTGCCATCCACTAGTATGTGGAATACATGCCAGCTCACAGATTTCCGCACTTAAACCGGACCAACAGCCTGGCACAGTTGGAAAAGAAAGGTAGCTGCCATTTTGGAGCTCTCCCAACTGACATAACTGAAATGCACAGTAACAGAAAGCCCAGCACAACTTCCTGTTTGCAGGTGGCCTGCAAGTTCATGTTGTTTTTTAAATTTATCCCAGTAGGCGTTAGAAAAAGGTACATTTTACATGCAGCAATCAAAATTGCCCTGGGGAGGGATGCACATGAGCATTTTGTTGTGTTGGTCTGTTTTAATTCATTTTTGACTGTTGGTCCGCTTTAAGTGCATACTCCATGGCAGGATGGTGTTTACTGTCTCATTGGAAGACTTCTGCACCCCCCTGCATGGTTTACCTATTTTCTAGTGCAAGGGTACTCAACAACTTCTTGTAAAGGTCCATTTACAGGCATCCGGTGAGAGGTGAGAGGCAAAGGTCCGGGTTGGATAGTTAGAAATCAGCGCACGGGGGCGGGAATTGGGCAAAAGTAAAAAAGGCTTCTTGACCCCCCAAGAATCCTATTGGACACCCTTTTGGGCCCCACAGAACCTACAGCTCTGGCCCGTGGCACACTGCTCAAAAGTTACTGTGCTGGTAACAAGGATGAATAGACAGAGCTCGGGGAAGAGAGATGAATGGGAGAGAAGCTGTAAGGAAGAGGGATGGATAGACAGAATGGGAAGGGATGGAGAGATAGTTGGGAGGAGGGATGGATGGGTAGAACTAGGACATGAATGGATGGGCAGAGCTGGGGAGGGGGGGTAGATGGAATTAATAGGGCAGAGACACTGTGCAGGATGGGGCAGAGCTGGGAGGACAAGAATTGATGGGGCAGGGAGACTGGGCTGGATGGGGCAGAGCTGAGGGGAATGGGATTTGATGGTCAAAGCTGAGGGGGCCAAGAATGGATGGGGCAGAGCTGAGGGGACAGGGATGGATGGGGCAGAGCTGAGGGGACAGGGATGGATGGGGCAGAGCTGGGGGGAAAGTGATGGATGGGGCAGAGCTGGGGGGACAGGGATGGATGGGGCAGAGCTGGGGGGACAGGGATGGATGGGGCAGAGCTTGGGGACAGGGATGGATGGGGCAGAGCTGGGGGGACAGGGATGGATGGGGCAGAGTTGGTGGGACAGGGATGGATGGGGCAGAGCTGGGGGGACAGGGATGGATGGGGCAGAGCTGGGGGGACAGGGATGGATGGGGCAGAGCTGGGGGGACAGGGATGGATGGGGCAGAGCTGGGGGGGCAGGGATGGATGGGGCAGAGCTGAGGGGACAGGGATGGATGGGGCAGAGCTGGGGGGACAGGGATGGATGGGGCAGAGCTGGGGGGACAGGGATGGATGGGGCAGAGCTGGGGGGACAGGGATGGATGGGGCAGAGCTGGGGGGACAGGGATGGATGGGGCAGAGCTGGGGGGACAGGGATGGATGGGGCAGAGCTGGGGGGACAGGGATGGATGAGGCAGAGCTGGGGGGACAGGGATGGATGGGGCAGAGCTGGGGGGACAGGGATGGATGAGGCAGAGTTGGTGGGACAGGGATGGATGGGGCAGATCTGAGGGGACAGGGATGGATGAGGCAGAGCTGAGGGGACAGGGATGGATGGGGCAGAGCTGGGGGACAGGGATGGATGGGGCAGAGCTGAGGGGACAGGGATGGATGGGGCAGAGCTGGGGGGACAGGGATGGATGGGGCAGAGCTGGGGGGACAGGGATGGATGGAGCAGAGCTGAGGGGACAGGGATGGATGGGGCAGAGCTGCGGGGACAGGGATGGATGGGGCAGAGCTGCGGGGACAGGGATGGATGGGGCAGAGCTGAGGGGACAGGGATGGATGGGGCAGAGCTGGGGGGACAGGGATGGTTGGGGCAGAGCTGGGGGGACAGGGATGGTTGGGGCAGAGCTGAGGGGACAGGGATGGATGGGGCAGAGCTGAGGGGACAGGGATGGATGGGGCAGAGCTGGGGGGACAGGGATGGATGGAGCAGAGCTGGGGGGACAGGGATGGATGGGGCAGAGCTGGGGGGACAGCGATGGATGGGGCAGGGTTGGCGGGACAGGGATGGATGGGGCAGAGCTGAGGGGACAGGGATGGATGGGGCAGAGCTGGGGGACAGGGATGGATGGGGCAGAGCTGAGGGGACAGGGATGGATGGGGCAGAGCTGCGGGGACAGGGATGGATGGGGCAGAGCTGCGGGGACAGGGATGGATGGGGCAGAGCTGGGGGACAGGGATGGATGGGGCAGAGCTGAGGGGGCAGGGATGGATGGGGCAGAGCTGAGGGGACAGGGATGGATGGGGCAGAGCTGGGGGGACAGGGATGGATGGAGCAGAGCTGAGGGGACAGGGATGGATGGGGCAGAGCTGAGGGGACAGGGATGGATGGGGCAGAGCTGGGGGGACAGGGATGGTTGGGGCAGAGCTGAGGGGACAGGGATGGATGGGGCAGAGCTGAGGGGACAGGGATGGATGGGGCAGAGCTGGGGGGACAGGGATGGATGGAGCAGAGCTGGGGGGACAGGGATGGATGGGGCAGAGCTGGGGGGACAGCGATGGATGGGGCAGGGTTGGCGGGACAGGGATGGATGGGGCAGAGCTGAGGGGACAGGGATGGATGGGGCAGAGCTGGGGGACAGGGATGGATGGGGCAGAGCTGAGGGGACAGGGATGGATGGGGCAGAGCTGCGGGGACAGGGATGGATGGGGCAGATATGGCGGGTTAGGGATGGATGGGCCTGAGCTGGGGCGGGGGGGGACAGGCTTGGATGGGGCAAAGACTCAACTGAGAAACAAAGTTTTTGTGCACCCCGCAATGCCACTTCCTACCCGTGCAGTACTTATATTGCAATGCTAGGTGCCAGGGAGAAGAGTCATTTCACTGGCAGGGAGTCTAAGCACTAAATCGCTGATCAAATCTGGTGCCGTGGTCTGCATTTGGACCCCAGGCCGCCAGTTGAGTACCGCTGTTCTAGTATGTGCAGGCAGAGAGCTCACCAATTTTAGTACTGGCCAGCCCAGATGGTGAGCTCCACTATTAATGATTCACCCCTGAGGTAACAAACCTCTATGGTTAATAAATAACCTGTAAAGAAGAGCTCCATGCTTAACAATGGCTCAGTTAGGAGAATAATTCAAATTTCCTGTCTGGAACTGACACAACCTACACATAATCCTTAGGCGTCATGTCATCTTCCTTGCTAGGGCCATGCTGATTGCCAATGACACCCATGGATTTTTCCAGGTCAGTGGCTAGGGTAGTAGAGGGCAATATGTTCAATATGCTTATTGCCAGCTACAAATTCTCCAGACGTAGCAGTGAGCAGGCTGAATAAGCTTTGAGGCCGATTCATTAATAGCGCCAGGTAGCGACAGATGAGCGACTGTAGCGTGATTTTTTCAGCGCCAGCCAGTATTCGCTGTGCTTGGCCGGCATTAGCTTGATCACAGCGACTCAGTCGGTGTGCGGTAATGTTGAATACGGGCTGGGGGGTCGCTGTTTCACAGGTCCAGCGTTGTATGTGAGCGCCTGACAACGAATGGCCAGAGCGAACGGCTAGCTTCATATTCATCAACAAATCACGCTCCGAATGTGCTGTCGCTGTCCATTCCTTGTTTAAACCCCAGAGCGCTGGCGGCGATGTGTATTAACTAGTTTTTAACCCCTAAACAACCATATTTTTTGAATGTAACATTATACATATTTTTAGAATCATTTTGTAATATGAATACATTAATCTCAGACCTGTTAGATCAATTCTGCACATATTTTTTTTCTTTTTTTTTTTTGACTTAAAAATAAATCCTAACATTGCAGAAGTGGTCTCCGATTTTTTGACATTAAAAAAAAAAAAAAAAAAAATTATTACTAATTAATTATGAATAATTATAGATTGCTCCATTGAAATGCATTGGACATCGCCAGGGAGCGACAGCTCATACCTGGCGCTGTGAAGGAATTTGTAGCGGCGCTGTTCGGTCCAGGCGGCTTCATGATGAATCTCTCTCGCTCTCGCCGGCGCTAGCCTCATTTTGCTTGATAAATGCGTCATTGTGACCGCCGCCGGGCGTACTTGAGTCGGTTGTCGCCGTTAGCTGCTGCTACCTGGCGCTCGTCAGACACTACCTGGCGCTATCGCTTGATGAATAAGGGCCTTTATGTCAGGTAGGGGGAGCTGTGATGGAGTGTTGGGTCAGGGATCCCAGCACCCATATAACAAAAAAAGGGGGTCTCCACATTTAGTAGATGTGTGTGTGCCCATCCTTACTAACAAAGGCGTTGGATGTAGGTGTGTCGGCACACACATGCGGTGTCAGCATTATGTTAGTGCAGCAGGCACTACCATCAGAGATGCTGGGTGCAGGTGATTCAGCACACACAGCGCTTCAGCGTTAGGTGAGTGCCCTGGTTTTACCACTAGAGGTTTTGGGTGCAGGAGATTGGGCACACACACAGTGTCAGCGTTAGGTGAGTGTACCTGACATTGCCAGCAGAGGTGTTGGGTGCAGGTGAGTCGACACACAGGGCATAATGAATAAAGAAAGCTTTCCATGTACTGAAACACAACAACAAAAGGCAACATGTGGCACGCAGCGCGCAGGTGCAAGCCCAGGGGAGCCGTCCCCCATGGATTCATTACACAAATACAGTTGGAAAAAATATGATTTTCCCAGCAAGCTGGTGTGTAATTACTGTGCAGCACTCACCTGCCCCCAGCGGCCCTCTTCTCCCACAGCAGCTCGCCATCAGTGGCTATGTATTAAGAAAATGGCAACTCCAGAAATGCATTATAACCAATGTTCTGAAAAAAAGGCAGAGGGAGATTTAGGCAGTAATAAAGGTATCAAAATGCTGTATGCCTGCAATGGCGTTGCTCATACAACAGACAGGACCTGTGAAAGTCCTGATTCTCCATGTTTGAGACACTAAGGGGCAGAATGTGGATTCACAGGACCCCCCCAGTCAAACAAAGGACACAATGCAGGGTGACCATCCAAAGAGCCACAAAGTCACAACCCCATCCCTACTTCCTTGCTGAGCTACATGTATGATAGGAGTGATGTAATCTGATTTTTGGGGGCATAGGAATTTGCACACTAATAGGAATTTTTCATCCACATTTAACCCATCCATGCAGCATGCAGGAGTGTACACATGGCCGGAGTGATGGGCTGTCCTAATTACGGTGCCTGGGGAGCAGTCTGGGGGGTTAGGTGTCTTACTCAAGGGATCTTCAGTCATGTCCCAGCCTCCCCCCACTCACAGTGCTTACCCTGATCCTGTTCCTCTACCTGTACTTACCCCCAAAATCTCACCAATATCTGCACCTACTTCATTGGTCATAGCTGCCCCCCCTTCCTCTGCTCACAGTGTCTACCCTCATCCTACCCCTCTAGCTGTGCCTACTCCCGAATCTCACCAATATCCACACCAACCCCAAGAGTCATAGTTGTCTTTCCATCCTTTTCTCAGTGCACCTACCTTGATCCTTCACCTCTACCTGTACTTAGCCTCCAAATCTGCACCTTCTCCAATAGCCATAGCTGCCCCTCCATCCTCTGCTCACAGCACCTACACTGATCCTGCCCCTCTACCTGTACCTGCCCCCCAATCCCATCAATATCTACACCTACCCCTTAGCTGCTTTCCCATCACCTGCTCACAGCTTCTAACAGGATCCTGCCCCTTTACCTGTACCTAACCCCTTAATCGTTGCAATATCTGTACCTAATGATAGAGCCTTACCTGCCCCTCCATCCTCTGCTCACAGCACCTACACCGATCCTGCCCCTGTACCTGCCCCCCAATCCCATCAATATCTATACCTACCCCATAGCTGCTCTCCCATCTGCTGCTCACAGCTTCTAAACAGGATCCTGCTCCTCTACCTGTACCTAACCCCTTAATCTTTGCAATATATGCACCTAAAGGTAGAGCCTTAGCTGTCCTCTATCCCTCTGCTCATTGAGTCTACAGTGATTCTGCCCCTCTACCTGTACCTGCCCCCCCCCAATCCCATCAATATCTGCACCTACCGGTAGAGCCTTATCTGTCCTCCATTCTCCTGCTCATTGAGTCTATCATAATCCTGCCTCTCTACCTGTACCTGCTCCCTCAATCCCATCCATATCTACACCTACCCCATAGCTGCTCTCTCATCCCCTGCTCACAGCTTCTAACAGGATCCTGCCCCTCTACCTGTACCTGCCCCCCCAATCCCATCAATATCTACACCTACCCCATAGCTGCTCTCTCATCCCCTGCTCACAGCTTCTAACAGGATCCTGCCCCTCTACCTGTACCTGCCCCCCCAATCCCATCAATATCTACACCTACCCCATAGCTGCTCTCTCATCCCCTGCTCACAGCTTCTAACAGGATCCTGCCCCTCTACCTGTACCTGCCCCCCCAATCCCATCAATATCTACACCTACCCCATAGCTGCTCTCTCATCCCCTGCTCACAGCTTCTAACAGGATCCTGCCCCTCTACCTGTACCTGCCCCCCCAATCCCATCAATATCTACACCTACCCCATAGCTGCTCTCTCATCCCCTGCTCACAGCTTCTAACAGGATCCTGCCCCTCTACCTGCCCCCCCAATCCCATCAATATCTACACCTACCCCATAGCTGCTCTCTCATCCCCTGCTCACAGCTTCTAACAGGATCCTGCCCCTCTACCTGCTCCCCCAATCCCATCAATATCTACACCTACCCCATAGCTGCTCTCAGCTTCTAACAGGATCCTGCCCCTCTACCTGTACCTGCCCCCCCAATCCCATCAATATCTACACCTACCCCATAGCTGCTCTCAGCTTCTAACAGGATCCTGCCCCTCTACCTGTACCCGCTCCCCCAATCCCATCGATATCTACACCTACCCCATAGCTGCTCTCTCATCCCCTGCTCACAGCTTCTAACAGGATCCTGCTCCTCTACATGTACCTAACCCCTTAATCTTTGCAATATCTGCACCTAACGATAGAGCCTTATCTGTCCTCCATTCCCCTGCTCATAATCCTGCCTCTCTACCTGTACCTACCCCCCTTCAGGTAGTTATCTGTGCCCACACCGGGGGTCTACAATCTCTGTGGAATAATTCATGTGGCGCTCCCTATAATTGAGTTTAGCGCTTGCCAGGAGAGGCAGAGGCTCCAGGAATAGAAGAGGCAGTGCAGGGTGCGAGAGGCACAGGAGGCGGCTTGCACGTCTGTCACAGCTCGCCCTGCTCATTTTCTGACTGTGTGCTCGGCAGACGCCGACGGAGGAAGCGTCAGACTGCCGCCAGGCAAGCAGTGACACCGGCCCGCAGCTTCTCCCCGCTCATTACAGCGCGCGAGGCGAGACAAGGTGTTACCCGCTAATGACATCTTCACACTCCGTCCTGCCTCTGCTCTGACCTCTCCTCCCTGCACGTCCCAATTAATCCCGCACTGTCCGCATATTAGCTCATTAGCTGAGTGCCATCCCTCCCCTCACACAGCACACCGTGCCCCTTTCTGCACAACCATGGAATAAATGGGGACTCTGCAAAGCACTGCTTAACAGGTGACTAACCAACACACCCCCTCCGTAAAAGTTGTGTGTACTGCTCACCATCCTTAGTGATACCCAGAGATTTCCTGAACTTTCTGTCCCCACAAACCAAACATGAAATGACACCAGATGTTCCAAACAGGGTCACAGACAGGAAAAGCATGACTGCAGATCTATTCTTCCTGCCCACTGTTGGGAATGTAATGGCGGAGGTCCGAGCTTGGAAAGATGAGCGTGTGCCACAATGCGTGACATACAGATGTCTTTTCAGAGCCGCTTGCGTATTGTGACACTTTTATGAAGTTGCTGAAAAGGAGCTACACACAGCCTGGTGTCATGACCGACCTGCATGGCTCACCTGTTCCTGGTCAATGGCTTGCTGCTCAGAACCCGGTGCCATGACTGGCGAAACAGAGAGGTCACTACAGAAATAAGGCCACCCTTGTCTGACTGACCTGACTGGCTCATGCACTGCTCACCTGTTCCTGGTCAGGGGCTTGCTGCACACAGCCCGGTGCCATGACTGTGGCTAACCGGAGAGGTGACTACAGAAATAAGGCCGCCCTTGTCTGACTGACCTGACCGGCTCATGCACAGCTCACCTGTTCCTGGTCATAGGCTGGTTACGCACAGGCAGGTGCCATGGATGACCAGACAGGCTCAGCTGTACCTGGTCAGTGGCTCGTCACGTGTAGCCAGGTGCCATAACTGACCTGACAGCCTCAGCTGTTCCTGGTCAGGGACTCGCTAAACACAACCATGTGCCATGACTGAAGTTGTCTGGCTCACTTGTTCCTGGACAGTGGCTTGCTATGTACAGCCAGGTGCCATGACTGACCTAAACATCTCATCTGCTCATAGTCAGTGACTCACTACACACAGCCAGGTGCTTTGATGTTACCGGGTCAGTGGCTCACCATGCACAGCCAGTTACCATGACTGACTGCTTAGTGGCTCGCCACACAGCCAGGTGCCATGACTAAACTGTCCAGCTCAGGTGTTCCTGGTCAGGGGCTTGCCACATACAGCCGGGTGCCATGACTGATCTGACTGGCTCAGTTGTTCCTGGTCAGTGGTACGCTACAAACAGTGGGGTGCCATGACAGACCTGCTTAGTGGCTCGCCACACAGCCAGGTGCCATGACTAAACTGTCCAGCTCAGGCACTCCTGGTCAGGGGCTCGCCACATACAGCCGGGTGCCATGACTGATCTGACTGGCTCAGTTGTTCCTGGTCAGTGGTACGCTACAAACAGCTGGGTGCCATGACAGACCTGCTTAGTGGCTCGCCACACAGCCAGGTGCCATGACTAAACTGTCCAGCTCAGGTGTTCCTGGTCAGGGGCTCGCCACATACAGCCGGGTGCCATGACTGATCTGACTGGCTGTTGTTCCTGGTCAGTGGTACGCTACAAACAGCGGGGTGCCATAACTGACCTGCTCAGCTGTTCCTGAGCAGTGGCTCACCACACACAGCCAGGAGCCATGACTAAACTGTCCAGCTCAGGTGTTCCTGGTCAGTGGCTCACCACACACAGCCAGGAGCCATGACTGACCTGAACATCTCACCTGCTCTGTCCGTCTTTTGAGTCCATGTCTCCCTGTTCCTCGCTGTTCTCATTTGTCCCTCTTTGAGATGTAACATGTAGCTCTGCATCAATAAATGGTTCATTTGCCTATTCTAAGTGTTTATATTGTTGCAACTGTTACTACCCATCTCCTATCCATCCTCCAATGTGGGGGGAGCGTGGCTTATTTGAACAATTGTCCCCTCCTTCCTACCCTAAAAAGTTGCAGCTGTATTCCACGACTGACCTGACAGTCTTAGCCGTTCCTGGTTAGTATCTCGCTATGCACAGCCTTATGCCATGGCTGACCTGAACATCTCACCTGTTCCTGGTCAGTGGCTCACTACACACACGGCTAGATGTCATGACTGACCTGACAGGCTCAGCTGTTCCTAGTCAGTTGCTTGCTACACACAGCCAGTTGCCCTGACTAACCCGAGCAGCTTACTTGTTCCTGGTCAGTGGCCATCTGAAAATCCTTATAAATCTTACCCATATCAGACACGTGCTGCCCAGGTCTAACTACTCTAAGCAGCAGCTATCTGCTGTGGCCGTGTCATAGTGCATCCTGTGTGCCACTTCTCTAGGGGTATCTAGCATCTGCCCCACACTTGCTGCCCGCCCAAATGTTCCCTGGGGGGGGGGATTCTGCCAACATGCCTTCCAAAGAATGCAATATCACCCCCTCCATGCCGTACACAATGCCCCCTTCTGGAAACCACACCTCATGGACCCTGGCACCATCGTCACCCTTATGGTAGCAAACCCATCAGTAGAGATCTCAGTTCCCTCCGCAGTTGTCGCAGTTGTACCCCCTGCTGGGGTAACATGTTCTGCAGTAAGTAGGGTCATAGTATATAAAATGGGGCACATTAAGAAGCTGGTATGTTATGGTAATATAAATGATATATGGTAGATGTGAAGTAATAATGTATATTGAAGAGTAGATGAAAGTATTAATATTTGGGGTATATGTGAGGTAATAATTCACATTTGGGATATATGTGATGTAATAATTTATATTTGGGATAGATGTGGGTATTATTTTTTATTTGGGATATATGTGACGTAATCATTTATATTTGGGATAGATGTGGGTATTATTTTTTATTTGGGATAGATGTGAGGTATTGATTTATGTTTGGGATAGATGTGAGGTAAGAATTCATATTTGAGATAGATGTGACATAATAATTCATATTTGGGATAGATGTGATGTAATAATTTATAGTTTTGATTGATGTGGGTATTATTTTATATTTGGGGTAGATGTGAGATAATGATTTATATTTGGGAATGATGTGAGGTAATAATTCATATTTGAGATAGATGTGAGGTAGTACTTCATATTTGGGATATATATGTGAGGTAATAATTCATATTTGAGATAGATGTGAGGTAGTACTTCATATTTGGGATATATATGTGAGGTAATAATTCATATTTGAGATAGATGTGAGGTAGTACTTCATATTTGGGATATATATGTGAGGTAATAATTCATATTTGAGATAGATGTGAGGTAGTACTTCATATTTGGGATATATATGTGAGGTAATAATTCTCCACCCCCTCCCCTCTGTGGGACGGGTTGTCACCTCCCACTGTTTTGGGGCTCGCTTCAGCCCCAAAAACCCTTTAGGGGTTATAACTTTGAGCAGGGGGGTCGTATGGCTTTGAGAGCGGTACCAAATGATTGGGCTGGATGCGGGGCATCCGATGAGTCCAGAAATGGGGTCCCTAAGTGGGTCAGAACCTTAAATCTCAGTTTACCTGGTTTTCCTTTACTGCTGAGCCTGCAGTAACCTATCCCAGTGTGCAGGTTTGTGAGCCCGTTCTGATTCTGTACCTGGTTTGGTGCTGGGACACATGGGGGCGCAGATATGGTCCGATTTCTGTTGGTGCCGGATGTCTGTAACTCCCCTCTTTCATGTGACAAATTCACAGCCAGGGGTCCAGCGAGCTGCAGACCAACTGAAACTTTACCAGGCTAGAGGTGTCAGCAGGGGGGGGGGGGGTCTGTGATCTGCGCTTTTCGACACATAAATGCTAATTCCTTTTCCTGAGTGCATATTGATGACTAGGAGGGACATAAAGGGGAACTCTGGACTTGCATCTGTGATAAAATGCAATGTAGTATTTGCCCTGTTCCTCACAATAGGTAATTGGCCAGTGCCAGTGAAGGTTTTAAACTCCAGAGCTAGCTAAGATGGGTTTTGCTATTCTTTAAAGTGGAATTCCTGTAAAAAACAACCCCCCTCGCCCTGTCAACCTTTCTTGGTGCTGAGGTCCATTATTTTGCGAAAGTGCTCCTTTAATGTTGGCAGGTTGGTGATTGGCTTCTTCTAGCAGGCTGGATGGGATTTTGTCAGTTCGCTTTCTATTCAGATTTTCCTTTCCACTCTTGAGTTCACAGGGACAAGTAAAGCTGAATGGAAAGTGTGCCCCCGGGCACATCCCTACTACCCTGACACTGAGGCAGGATGGGAAGGTTAAAAAAAAAACTCCATATCGCGCCTAGAATCCAGGGCTGTTCCCGTGGTGTCTCGAGTCCTCAGCATGGCCATCTTGAAGAGGCTGCAACAAGCAGCAACCCCTGCTCTTTGCGTGGCCCTGCCGCTTTCACCTGAATGGCTTGGCACACCCACAGATTAGGGATGCCGCTGTGTTCATTCTCTGTGTGCTGCTGGATTCTGGGTGAATTAAAGCCATACTAAAGGCAAGCCTGATTGTTGTCCCATTGTCTCTGGCTACACGTTGCACTGTCCTAAACGTCAATCCGTTTTCAAAAAGATCCTGTAGTTCTTATTGGTAAAAATAAGTTATTGGTAAAAACAGTGTTAGAGCATTGGAGATGCAGAATAAAATGCAAAAAAAAAAACACTGAGATCGTCTGCAGCCTATCAGCTTAGGGGGGTGGGTGTCTGACCTGTGGCAAGGCTGACAAACAGGCATAAGCAGGAATACAGGGTGGCAGGCGTGGGCAGGCTGCTGATGGCTGGCAGCCTAATCAAAGACTGGAGCCAGACGTCTAAGTGCTTAGAGCTGTGCACATGAGGAAGAGGAGAGAGAAGGGTGGGGTTTCAGGGCTGCAGACAGAGGCATCCAATCAGTACATCTTGGGAGGGAGTGGGGGGTGTTTCTGTTCTCAGTCCACTGAAGGTTGATTGAAGGACCAGGTCAGCAGGGTGGATACTGAAAGCAGAATGAGGAAGTGATTTACTACTGAGCAGGCCGACATAGCAAGAAGGACAATGCTCAATGTAAGGTATGTTACTGATATTTTTCTTTTTTACTTTTGACTTGCTAATCACTTTAAAGCTTTTTTCTAGACCCCTCGTTCTGCCCAGGGGAGGGAGGCAGGGCAGGGGGGCTTATTATAGACTGAGCATCTGCTATCCAGTTTAGGGGTCAATGTGGGGTAATTGAGGGGGGGGGGCTGGCCATAGAGGGACAATGGAGATTTCCTGGTGGGTCACATTGCTTTGGGGCAAGTTGGGCTGCTGCTTTTAATTTCTTCATCCAGTTCCTCCTAGTCCACCCAGCCCCGGTACTGGCCAGTAAAATCCAGGGAAGATTAATGTGCGGCAAATATTAATAAATCATATTTTTCTTTTATAGGGCTAGATGAGGCTTATTAGTAGCTGAACAAAACCCAGGATTTTCACTATCTTGGGTCTTGTTTCTTGGCTCAGGTGCATCCCCAGTTTATCTTTAGATGAGGGCAAACTCCCGCCACAGCCTAGCTGAATGGCTGGGAGCGGGATCCCCCCTCAGCCCAGAGATGCTGGTGGATGCCGTTGGCATTTTTCACATCTACATGGGACCCAGGGCAAAGGGTAATTTTTAGGGAGACCTGGGGAGGGCGGTGCCAGCACTGCATCAGGTAAGCTGTCTGACAAATGATTATAAAGTTTGAATGATCAATCCCTGTAAAAGTAGATGCGGGGTAATAATTCATATTGGGGGTAGATGTGAGGTCATAAAATATATTCAAGAATATGTGGCGGAGTTTAGATGCCATTTCCAGGATCCTGAAATGATCTAGCTTTAACCCTTTCAGTGCCAAGCACGTAGATTCTACGTGCTCGCTTCTACTCCACTTAAAGGAGCAGTATCGCGAAACTTGCATTAAAAAAGATAAATAATTAAATAGCCACACAATAGCTTCTAACATGTGTATAAATAATGCGGCGATAGAAAAAGGAAAAAATATCTGCCTTTCTTTTAAATTGTATAATGACAATGGCTCAGTCCATTTGCTGAATAGGGGGATCTGCTGGGTTGTATTTAGTGAGCTGCTTCATTTAGCCCACTGGTCTCTTAGCAACACTTTACCTCAGAGGCTGACACTGTAATCAGTGGTAACGGCTGTGTGTGTGTGTGAGGTGCTGCTTTTGTTATGAGACCAGGTGACTCAAACGTGTAAAATCTATACAAAATAAACTAAACTGACTGAGAATAACTGTGCAGGAAAATCTAAAGATATTAAAGTGGAACAAAACACTGAGTGGCCGACCCTGAAGTCTATAAGACCCGGCCATTGACCTTCCCCCTTGGGCATCCTAAATCGGGATGCCCCACTGTGTGAAACGACCCCTGGATAACCACAGATCCCCCCCGCGCTCATGCAGATAGTCATTCAGACAGGCCGGGCGGCCAGGAAGGTTACTGCTCAGGCTCCCCATCTGCGTGCAAACAGCGCTGATTGGATGAGAGCCCTTCGCATGCGCTGTGGGACAGGGAAAGGTACGTTTTCACAGGCAAACTTGGGGATTTAACATTCCCCCTAGGGGCACAAAACAAAACTCCAGATTGTGACAAACCTGGGTTGGGCTTTGCTCAAAACACACAAAGCTGAAAGAAAGATCATATGGAAAAATGTGTTGAGAAAAGAGAGAGAAAATGGTAAACTGAAAGATTCTGCTGCAGAGCCAACATGGAGGGAAAACTATCAAAATAATAAATGTTTAGAGCAAACAAACAGGATGTAAACCCAAAAATCCAATTCTGAAATAAAATAACCCCCCCCCCAAAAAAAAAAAGAAAAACTGCCTGAGATTTGAACCAATGACTCTCTGGTTCAAAGACATTATATTTACTAATCAGCTAATCTCTCTGTTTTAGATATATGAGTTCTGGCCAGGCAATGTTGCAATATTATGCTGGACGGCTGCCAGTACTGAACAGCTGATACTTTGTTACATTGTTTCCCCCTCTCCTAAGCGTGGAACAGGCCAGAGTGTCGGGCCCCGACACTCAGCAGACATAAACATGAGCTATTAGTCTCCAGCTGCACAACACAGACATCATTTTTTCCTACATTTGTAATTCTTACTCCAACACTTACCTACATTCAAAGTACCATTTAAATATAAGTCACCAAGAAAAATTTGCGATACTGCTCCTTTAAGTGCCAAGCACGTAGAATCTACGTGCCTGACTTTCCCGCCTGCTAGTTAAAAAACTGAAAATAAAAAATACTCACCTGACCCCTCGTTGGATCCGGCCAGGTCTCCTCTTTAAATTGGTGCCATCTGATCCCCCTGTGGGAGGTCAGATGGCTCCAGGAGAGCCCCCGGAATAGCACCCCCCGCTTCGGCAGCAGCTGCTGCTAACTGTAAAAAATAAAAAAATAAAAATGACATTTACTTACCTGTGGCTGTGCTGCCTCCCGACAGATGGGGGGGCCTCCGATCGCCTTTTCCATGGGGAGGAGAGGGCAGAAATCGCCCTCCCCCCACTTCCTGCATCGTGACTGATAGCCCCACCCCTGGGGGCGGGGCCAGGTGACATCTTTGTGATATCACATTGTTATCACCAGCAGCAGGCTTCTTAATGCTTCTTAATGTAAGGAATCCATGAGATCCCTATACCAGTTCACAAGGCTGGGGGCTGGCAAGTCACCTGTGGCTAGCGGGTGACTTGCTGTTAACCCCCGGCACCCCAATTACCTGCCTCCCCAAAGCCCGGGGGGGGGGGGCAGAAGCGCCCGGGCCATGGCTATGTGGGCTTGTAGCCTGCACGGTGGGGGGGCCACCAAAGCTGGCCCCCTTGCACCCTGCTCTACAAGCCCCCATAGCTGGTCCAGGGCTGGTTATGATGGGTAAGGGGGACCCCATATAATTTTTTGGGGGAGTTTTAAGGGTGGGAGGGGGGACCCTATGTCATTTTTCTTTAAATTAACCCCTTATATTTATAGTGTGGATAGTAGTAGTATTTTATTTGTAAATGTTATAAAGTGCTATTTTCAGTTTGGGGGGTCTCCTGGGCAAGAATGGGGGGGGCTACCGATACATATGTGGTACCGTTGTAATCGGGAGAAATTGGGCTTTCACATGCAATATGGTTTTCTCTAATAAAGTAAATGTTTTATTTAAAATAAAGGAGAAATTTTTTTAATAAAGTTATTTTTAAAGTGTGTCTGTCTGTTTTTTTTACTTTTAACCCTTTGTGAACTGGTAAGGGGTCCATGTGACCCCTATACCAGTTCACAAGGCTCGGGGGACGGGCAAGTCACCTGCGGCTAGCGGGTGACTTGCCAATAACCCCTGAGCCCCCCAAATTACCTGCCTCCCCAAAGCCCAGGGGGGGGGGGGGGGCAGAAGAGCCGTGGCCCTAGGCTATGCCGGCTTGTAGCCTGCAGGGCCAGGGGCCACTAAAGCTGGCCCCTGCGCCCTCTTCTACAAGCCCCCATAGCTGGTCACAGGCTGGTTATGCTGGGTAGGGGGGACCTCACGCCATTTCTTTGGGGGATTTTTAAGGGTTTTAACCCTTAAAATTCCCCAAAAAATGGGGTCCCCCTCCCTGGGAGGGGGGACCCTATGTAATTTTTTTTTAAATTAACCCTATGTTACCTGTAACCCAGTAGGTATAAAAGGCTTCCAGCAGAAGCCTAAGTGGTTAGCGTGGGACACAGGGATGGATAGGAGGTAAGTATTAAAAAATAAAAATAAAATATTTTTTTTAATAAAGTTCTTTTTAAAGTGTGTCTCTGTGTGTTTTTTTTTTTTACTTTTAACCCTTTGTGAACTGGTAAGGGATCTATGAGACCCCTATACCAGTTCACAAGGCTCTGGGTCTGGCAAGTCACCTGCGGCTAGTGGGTGACTTGCCATTAACCCAGAGACCCCCCATTACCTGCCTCCCCAAAAACCCTTAAAATTCCCCCAAGAAATGGTGTCCCTCCCTGTGAAGGGGGACCCCACACCAATTTTTTTTTTTATTTAACCCTTTATTATGTGGATAGTAGTTTATTTTGTAAATGTTATAAAGTGCTCTTTTCAGTTTAGGGGATCACCTGGACAGGAACGGGGGGCTACCGATACATATGTGGTATCATTGTAATCGGGAGAAATGGGGCTTTCACATGCAATATGGTTTTCTTTAATAAAATAAATGTTTTTGTTAAAATAAAGGAGACAATTTAAAATATATATATTTTTTTACTTATTTACTTAAAAATATATAAAAAAAGGTAGAAAAAATACAAACAAGACATTTCATGTTAAAGCCTAAACTCTGCCACAAAAAGAAAATATGCTATTTTCTTGGAAATTCCTGCAAAAATCACAGTTAAACATCACGCAAAATGGTGAAAAATATCCTGTCAGCAGAGGGTGACAAAATCTCAAGTAGGCTGGCAGTTAAAAAGTTACAGGTACCTATGCATGTTGGGTATTGTTCTGCTCGGGGGACCTTGCGCTTTCAGATTTAGCTTGTTTTTTCTTATTTGCATATTGATATTTTAGGATAAGGTGTTTTTTATTCTGCTTTTTTATACATTTTTTTGTGAAACCCTGTGCAACTTAAGAATTCTTTGAGGGATTACTTCCAGAAAGATGAGCCCACTACAACAAGCTCTGTACACTTAGAAAGCTTCACATGTGTACTTTCAGGAAATATATGGTTTATGGGGGGTATTCCAAATGTAAAGGGTTGTTTTGGTAGAAAAAGCACAAGGTGCGCACTTTGTCTGCAGAGCTGAAATTTTGAAGTAAAATTACCGTTATGCGCATGCTTTACTTTGGTGTGTTTGGCAACTCTTTCCCTAACAGAACCTATGCATGTTGGATATTGTTCTGTTTGGGGGATGTTGCTTTTTCAGATTTTCATTTTTTTCTTGTTTGCATATAGTTTTCTTTAGGAAAATGTGGTTTTGATTCTGCTTTTTTATTTATTTTTAGGGAAACCCTGTGCAACCAAAGAATACATTGAGGGATTACTTCCAGAAAACTGCACCCATGTCAACAAGCCTGGTACGCCTAGAAAGCCTGAGGTGTATACTTCTACTTCAAATGTAAAGGGTTGTTTTTCTTGAAAAACTGCAAGGTGCGCATATTGCATAGCATAGTTGTATTTTATCTGAAAATCTCCCAAAGCGTTGTTTCAGTTTGGGGGAGTCTCCTGGGCAGGAAAGGGTGTCTACCTATACATATATGGTACCGCTGTAACCGGGAGAAATTGGGGTTTCACACGCAATAAGATTTTATTGACTTACATTAGTTATTACAAAAAACACTACAAATTGTAAAAAAGTTTTAGTTTTTTTTTTTATTTTTTTGCACAATTTTCACCCAAAAATATTGAAAATACACTTAGAAAATGACAAACAAGATATTTCATGTTAAAGCCCAGGCTCTGCTGACAAAACAATATATCACTTTCCTGGGAAATCCCTGGAAATCCCTTCAAAAATCACAGTTGAACATGGGGAGCACAAAATAGCGCAAAATGGTCTGGCAACAAAGGGTGACAAAATCTCAAGGTAGGCTGGCGGTTAAAGGGTTAAAGGGTAAGGCAGCTTTTGTGGACCTCAAATCACAGAAGCCTCAGTATGGCGCGATCCCATTGTGCTTCTCCGTACACAATGAACTTCTATGTACGAAGGCGACAATTACTCTCAATGGGAGCATGCCGAACTGAGTATACAAAACAAGGGGAAGGAAATAAACACCAAAAGGAGTTATGAAAAAAAGTTCATGTTTTAATGCCCATAAGTGAGTTTGTATAAACAAGTGCGATCTATTTACAGTGCAGACAACAGGTTCTATAGAAAGACAATATTGGCCCAGAACAGAGGGTATAAATATGCACTGTATACCGGGGATCATACAAGTATAATAGAAGTAATTACTTGCAGATGGTTCTAAATCACTAGCAATAGTTCATAGTAGTATGCCCCTTTCGACATGAGCCTTCAAAAAGCATAACATAGATTGAACAAGGTTACAAGTTATCAAGCTCACAGGCTGACCGCAGGACGAAAAATAACCTCGACGTTTTGGTCTGGGTTGACCTTTATCAAGAGGATGCGGTATCCAAAAACAGTGAAAATGGCTATTTATAGGGCTGAGGTCTCCAGCTGAGAGGGAAAAATGGCGCCAGCGGCGGCATGCGCGTGGGCGACGGGTCCTGACATCATCAGCGACATACGTGAGGCGCCCTGATCATGACACACGGGGCGGCACAGATTCGCAAGGTCATTAAAGATGGCGGAACTGAGATGGGCGCCTTCCGCTGACTCATGCTCGCCCCGTGCATCATCCCCTCTTCCGGCTGGCAGCCATGCCTGCCACCATAGGGATGATCGGGACGCCTCACGAATGTCGCTGATGACGTCAGGACCCCGGCGCCCGCGCGTGCCGCCCCTGTGGCCATTTTTCCAACTGTTGGGTGCGTGGAAGTAAGTGGGGTGTCTCAAGGACACCCCTGATTTAAGGTCTTCTGGTTAAAGTGGACCTTCAGCATAATTTAATAAAAAGCCCAAACCCTTAAAGACTATTCCCCATCATCTAAAATTAATATATTGAAAATTTTTAGTCACTTACTTTTTATTCTTTCCTTTACTGGCCTGCAATTCTGTTCAGCACTCTAGGATACGGGGGCAGCCATCTTGGCTCAGTAGCATTACATACTGAGGAGAGGAAAGGGGTCAAAAGTGCAGGGGAGCAGGGTTATAGCTATGCTTTGCACAAACAGAGCAGAGCTGGGGTCAGGAAAAGGTCAGCAATCCCAGAATGCAGAGCGGCACAGTTAGAAGACACTTCCTGTTTGCAGGCAGCCTGCACCTCCATGGGCCACCATCTTGGATGTTTAAAGTCTCAGAAAATGCAATAGATGCAGTTAGAATGATTTTTAATCTGGGCAATCTGTATGTACAGCGTGGGGGAAACATATAAGATAGACTCTTATTTAGGGTGAAGGTCTGGTTTAAGTCCACATGAGGCATACTTTCACCAAGGACTGTTTGATCCAGTCAAAGATGAGATGACTAGGGTTGAGTCCCCAAAGACTTTTGAAGATCTGATCGTGCTGGTAATTCAGATAGATCGGTGTCTGTGGGGAGGCTAAGAGAGACTTGCCACCTGCCCTTTTCTTCTACCATCTGCCATTATGCCAGTGTCCACAGGTACCCTGCAAGATGATGTAAAACATAGATAGACAGCTCTTTCGTGTTGAATCAATTTTTGGGGGTGAAGAAAGGGCTCAGAGGTGCCAGCAAAATGTGTGCCTGTACGGTGGAGCTGTTGGGCACTTTAGACCTGCTTGCCCTATTCATCCAGTCAGAGCAATCCTCACCTCTGTACTCACGTTCTCCATTTGTTTCCCTGGGGACCTCTATGCCTCTTCTTCGGCATATGCAAGAAGGCTCTCTTGAAATGCCATCCCTCGTTGACTCTGGGTCCCTCATCTGCTTTATGGATGCTGGATTTGCATCAGGCAGTTCCACACTCATTTTGGGGCTGACGTTCAAGACAGCCTCTCTTTTTGTAACATCTAATTGCCAGCACCAGGGGTGGCTAAGCTTCAATATATTACCCCAGTTCCCCTCACATGCCTTCCATGGCTGCAACAACATCCGAAAAGATTCAACTGGAGTAAACATACTTCAGAGTTCATTGCCTCCCATCTTCATTTGCAGTCGGGTAAAAGAAAAAAAAACCTAATAGGCACATCCAAAGCTTATAGTATATGTGTGCAAACCACAGTGGTGGAGTAAGAATGCAAACACCAAGATATTCAGAGGGAAAACCAGTCGCTATGAGAATCCCCTACAATATGTTGTACCACTATTCAAATAAATATTGATAATAATTGATTGGACAACAAATCACTTCACTATGCACAAAATATGTTTTGAGTTATTGAGTAATATAAAGCAGGCTGATTGGAAACTAGATGAAAGATGCAGCCCCAGACAGCTAGCATGGGGAGAGCAAAAAAGTACATTTAAAGAAAAATGTGAGGTAATAATATATATTGGGTGTGGGATATGGGTTAATAATTTATTTAAGATTCCAGGGCTTGTTGTGGCCTTCCCAGGGGGCATCCCGGATCGGGATGTCACTCTGTGTGAACCCACCACATCCTCGCATCTTTGTGCTGTGAAACGCTCCCGCCGCCAGCAATTCAGATAGGTGGACGCAGGGGACATACGCTATGCTAGGGATGCGGCTGCTCTGCTCTAAATTGCCGAAGCTCTGCATGTAAGCAAAGCCGATTGCTGAACATTACATATGCACAGCAAATGGCTCTGATTGGACGAGAGCCTGTGCATCTGCCATAGGATCGGGGAAAGCTGAGTTTGTAAGGGCGTTCTGGGGGGTTTCACACAGCAGTGCATCCCAATACGTGATGCCCCGGGACACTGGACAAAACCCAGATAGTAAACATCTGGACTTGGTTCCACTTAAAGTGGACCAAAACCCACTCTATAAGATTCCCGGGCGATCGACTCCCCCCTCAGGGCATCCAAAATCGGGATGACCCGTTGTGTGAAACCCCCTAGGTCGCCCCATTTACTTACCTCGTTACATGGTCCCACTGCGAGTCTAAGAGCAGCGACTGCATCCTGCTTTCCCTCTAGCAGGTCACGTGCCTGTGCCAGGCATTTGTGGATGGCCGGCGCGGGCACGCTCCCTGTTAGAGGGAAGGGGAGGGTGCGGCTGCCAGGGCACTCAGAGACGCTGCTCTTAGACACGCCGCGGGACCGGGAAGAGATAAGTTGGTCTTGACGTCCTGGGGGGGTTTCATGCAGCGGGGCACCCCCAATCAAGGACCAAAACCCAGGATAGTCAAAATCCTGGTAATCACAGGTATTCATGGTAATCACAGGTATTCATGGCTAAAAATATATCTGGGGTAGTTGTAGGGGTAAAAAAATATCTATTTTTTGGGCAGATGTGGGGTATCTTTTTAGGATAGCTATAGGGTAATAAACATATATTTGGTATGAATAGGAAATACTATCATAAAGATATAGGGTAGATGTGGGGTAATAATTATTATGTGTACAGTGATATAAAATGTATTTGTGCAAATGTGGGATAATATATAGCTGGGGCAGATGTGGGGTAATGCATAGCTGAGGTAGATGTGAGCAGTATTATCTTGTCATTATTTTTCACAGGCCAGAAACCTCTGGTTGGGACAGAAGAGGCTTCCTGTTCCTCACACCTATGCAGATGCAGTTTCTGTTCCAGTCTCAGGTCAGGTGCAGTATCCAAACAGTTGTGAGTGTAGCCAAAGTGAAACAGAAACAGCATCTGCAGCTGCATCTGCACAGGTTTGAACAGGGCTTATACTGTAGGCCCCGAATATGCAGCACTCCCAGTGTCCGGCAGGTGGCCAGTCAGTTTGCAGCAGGGTGATTACGTAATAATGGCAAACTGGACGCAGCCCAGCTTGTAGACAACTGCAGGTGGGCACGGTGACATTTTCTGTCTTAGCAAATTAGCCAAATAGCGAGAAATACAGCTCCCTGGAGTATCAGGTCTGTTTTTCCTCTAAATATTGTCAGAGTGCCCCCATGCATTAATGAAGATGGACCCTTGCCAGGAAGATGTTCACATGCTAAATGAGGTACCTTCCCTCAAACACATGTCTACCCTGACCACCACTGACACCCTCATATGGCAGCCTTGTTGCCACGAGCAGCTTACTCACCTCACCTAACCTGAACCCCCCTCCCAATAATGTAATCTCACTGTGTTGTACAAAATGTCAGTGCTTGATAAAAGTATAACAGTGTGTGGAGGGGACATCAGAGTGTGAGCTCTGAGGGACAGGGAGTCATGTGACTGCTTCTATGTGCTCTGTACAGTGCTGTGGATTATGTCAGCGCTATATACAGTAAATGTATAATAACAGTGTGTGAGTGTGGAGGGGACATTAGAGTGTGAGCTCTGAGGGACGGGGAGTCATGTGACTGCTTCTATGTGCTCTGTACAGTGCTGTGGAATATGTCAGCACTATATAAATGTATAATAACAATGTGTGAGTGTGGAGGGGACATTAGAGTGTGAGCTCTGAGGGACAGGGAGTCATGTGACTGCTTCTATGTGCTCTCTGTGGAAAATGTCAGTGCTATATAAATGTATAATAACAGTGTGTGTATGGAGGGGACATTAGAGTGTGAGCTCTGAGGGACAGGGAGTCATGTGACTGCTTCTATGTGCTCTGTACAGAGCTGTGGAATATGTCAGCACTATATAAATGTATAATAACAGTGTGTGAGTGTGGAGGGGACATTAGAGTGTGATCTCTGAGGGACAGGGAATCATGTGACTGCTTCTATGTGCTCTGTACAGTGCTGTGGAATATGTCAGTGCTATATAAATGTATAATAACAGTGTGTGAGTGTGGAGGGGACATTAGAGTGTGAGCTCTGAGGGACAGGGAGTCATGTGACAGCTTCTATGTGCTCTGTACAGTGCTGTGGAATATGTCAGTGCTATATAAATGTATAATAACAGTGTGTGAGTGTGGAGGGGACATCAGAGTGTGAGCTCTGAGGGACAGGGAGTCATGTGACTGCTTCTATGTGCTCTGTACAGTGCTGTGGATTATGTCAGCGCTATATAAATGTATAATAACAGTGTGTGAGTGTGGAGGGGACATTAGAGTGTGAGCTCTGAGGGACGGGGAGTCATGTGACTGCTTCTATGTGCTCTGTACAGTGCTGTGGAATATGTCAGTGCTATATAAATGTATAATAGCAGTGTGTGAGTGTGGAGGGGACATTAGAGTGTGAGCTCTGAGGGACAGGGAGTCATGTGACTGCTTCTATGTGCTCTGTACAGTGCTGTGGAATATGTCAGTGCTATATAAATATATAATAACAGTGTGTGAGAGTGGAGGGGACATTAGAGTGTGAGCTCTGAGGGACAGGGAGTCATGTGACTGCTTCTATGTGCTCTGTACAGTGCTGTGGAATATGTCAGTGCTATATAAATGTATAATAACAGTATGTGAGTTTGGAGGGGACATTAGAGTGTGAGCTCTGAGGGATAGGGAGTCATGTGACTGCTTCTATGTGCTCTGTACAGTGCTGTGGAATATGTTGTTGCACTGAGTGGCAGTTATGGTTGCCTGGAGTCAGATTAATTAGTTCTGATAAATGAGTATTGGGCCCCCACAGGTAACAATTAGTGTCCTCATTAATAGTGGTCCCTAGGCGCTGTAGAGCAGGTAAGAGGGAGTCTGCAGGGACAGGGCAGGATTGGCTCCTCTCATTACAGTCGTGCTGACAGGCCGCTTGGCTGATAGAGATCTGACACTATAACAAGATATAACTGCAGATAATATGCTTGGCGAGTTGGGGCCGCCCTGTCACCTCCTGCTCCCTGTGGGTAAGCAGTGTTGCCGATGTAGAAGGTTAATTAACGCATGTAAGCATTGGACCTGATTTATCTGCGACATAGGGGTCACTCATTCTGTCTCTGGTCGTGCACTTAGCAATGACAGATTTCTTGATGTAACTCGAACGCAGGTAATAAGAACACATATTCATGGTAATTGCCTGAGTGCAAGACCAGAAACACTTAATTAACTATTAAAAACAATCTGGGGTCCATCCCCCATGACCTAATCCCCCTGTAAGCAAGTGTCAATTTTATACCATACATAACAACTATTCTCCCCCTAAAAATGCTAAATTGCAAGACATTACAACACCATGCACAAGGTACTAGTATGAAGTATATTTATAAATATACAAAAAACAATAACGTTGGGGGGGGGGGGGCACGCAAACAGGACTACAAAAAAAATTGATCAATTAATAGCACATATTAATGGAGGACTATCGCGAAAAAATGGCCCAATGATAAAAATCCATATAATTATGCTGGATGGAGGGAGGAGGGGTCACTTATACACCAGGTATCGATAAATATCCAGCCAGGCTTGTTTCAGGCATTTCAGAGCGCCCGCTAGTAGTCTCTGTGCTCGGTCGTGGGTCGCTAGTTCAGAGCGACTAAGGCCCTTATTTAACAAGGGATAGCGCCAGGTAGCGAATGGTGAGCGAACGGTAATGACGCTCACCGCCACGAGAACGCCGGCTCCCCTCCGCAATCACACATTTATCAAGCCAATCCTGCTTAGCGACTGACAGAGCGCCAGATGGCGAATCATTCATCATTATTCCAGCCTCACCCCACAGCACCAGCGAGCAACCTTGAACAGCGACAGATACCTGGCGCTCTCCAATGCATTTCAATGGAGCAATCTTTAAATATTCTTACTTAATTGCTATTAATGTTTTTTTTTTTTTTTTTTTTTTTTTTTTTTAAATGTCAAAAATTCTGTGACCACTTCTGCAATGTTAGATATTTTTTTTAAGGTAAAAAAAAAAAAAAAAAAAAAAAAATTTGTGCAGAATTGATATTACAGGTCTGTTATTAATGTATTCATATTACAAAATGTTTTGAAAAACATGTTTTTTTTTTTTTTTCAAAAAATATGGTTGTTTGGGGGTTAAAAAACTACTTTTAACCCATCGCCGCCAGCGCTCTGGGGTTTAAACATGCATTTCACAGCGCGATAATTTTTTGAGCGTGATTTGTTAATGAATATGGTGGGAGCCGTTCGCTATGGCCGTTCGCTGTCATGCGCTCCCATACAGCGCGGAACCTGTCAAACAGCGACTCCTAACCCCGTATTCAACATTACCACACACCGACTGAGTCGCTGTCAACAGCTGAACAACGGCCAAGCACAGCGAATACTAGCGTGTGCTGTGAAAATAACGCTACTGTCGCTCATCTGTCGCTACCTGGCGCTATTAATGAATCGGCCTCTTTAAGTCGCTGTGCAGCATTGATGAATACATTGTGGGTAGTCGCTACATGACCAGTACAGCGCTGTATGGGAGCGAATGTTAGCGACTGGCCAGTGCGACCGACTCACACCATATTCATAAAAAAAACAGCCTCACACACCGCCGGCGCTCAAAAATGCTTCTCTGAAGCCCAGAGCGCCGGAGGCTGTGTGAGTAAAGTCTGTTTTTTAACATGTATCCACCAGTAACAAAGCGAAAACACATGGAATGACATTGTTATAACATTGTACCATGAACACGTTAATGCCAGACCTGTAATGTCAATTCTGCTAGCTGTCGCTACCTGTCATTTACAAGGCACTACCTGACGCTATCCCTTCATGAATAAGGCCCTAAACCTGTAACCCCAGGATTTTATTCCTACCAGAGGAAGAAAACCACAAGCTTGGCGGGAGTTTTATTCAGTTCGGGTGTATAAGTGACCCTTTCCCTTACTAGCTAAAGTGTTTATATGGATTCTTAATATTACACAATTTCGCGATAGTGCTCCTTTAAGCAGCATTAAATATAAATTATATCAATAAGAACTGCAAAGTGCAAACAATGTTGTTAACTTGAGCCCAGTATACACCTTTTTGGTGTTTTTACCTTTCTTACCTTTTTCGGGCGACTAGGGGGTGTTCACAGTCAGGCATCCCAAATCGGGGAGGGGAATCAGTCAGCCCTGGAAACTCATATACTCCAGGGCCGCTTTTGTTCCACTTTAAAGACCTGTCTGTTTTGGGCCTCTATTCTATCCGTTTCCATCAGCAGTCGATTCCTTCTTCAGATTGTTATAGGAAATCCAAGGTTAAGGTAATACAATTTATTGGCTAATTCAACAAGATTGAAAATGCAAGCTTTCGAAGCAGTTCAAGCTTCTTCTTCAGGCATAATACAGGTCTGTAACTTAGAAACTACATACAACAACTACAAAGGATTGGCAATTGTTTTTACACTGACACACATGAAAAATAGCGACAACTTACTGACATTATCACTAGCAAATTTAAGCTAAAGGAATTGACCACACAGCTAAACAAACAAAAGGATATTATTATTAATATTTATTTATAAAGCGCCATCATCTTTTGTAGTGCTGTACAACCTAATAATTACAGAGTAGAAACATACAGTACATACACTATTGCAGATGCAGTGTTACAAAGTTCACAAGAAATATTCTGAATACAAGATACAATAGGAGAGAGAGCCTTGCCCTTGCAAGCTTACAGTCTAAAGTATAAGGGATGGAGACAAAGGGTAAGGATCACAGTCAATATTGAGCTTTACGATATGTTCCCTTTAGAAAATTGCTTAAACCGGACCTTCACCATGATTTATTGAAAAGCCCAAACCCATAATAAACTATTCCCCAGCATCTAATATTAATATATTTTAAGTTTTTATTCACTTACTTATTATTCTTTCCCCCGCTGGGCTGCAACTCTGTTCAGGACTTTAGGATACGGGCCCCGCCATCTTGCCTCAGAAGCATCACACTTACTGAGGAGAGGAGAGCAGGAAAAAGTACAGAGGGGTGGGTTATGGTTGTGCTTCGCTCAGACAGAGCGGAGCTGGGGTCAGGAAAAGGTCAGAAATCCCAGAATGCAGAGCAGCACAGTCATAAGGCACTTCCTGTTTGCAGGCTGCCTGATGTAACATGAGCCGCCATCTTGGATGTTTAAAGGCTCATAACATGCAGTAGATGCAGCTAGGATGATTTTTAATGTGAGCAATCTGTATGTACAGGGTGTGGGAAACATATAAGGAGAGACTTTTATTCAGAGTGAAGGACCGCTTTAAGCTAGATTGTATGCATGTATGAATAGGTGGGTTTTAAGGGCACCTTTGGTTTGCTTTGATTGGGGAGTGGCGAATTAGGCAGGGGAGGGCATTCCAGAAGATTGGAGTGGCAAGTCCTGGGGCGAGGATGAGAGGAAGTGACCTGGGTGGAGGACAGAAGCAGGTTCATCAGCAGAGCGGAGGCTGCGTCTTGGTTGGTATTGGAATAGATGAGAAAGGGTGGTGGTTATGTTTGGGAGATGATAGGTTGGCCTTATTGGAGGATAGGTTCCTGGATCTGTAACAGAAAAGTGGGTGAAACCGCCTCGACTATCTGGGACTTACTAATTGCCTTGATATAGGGGTGGGTCTTGCACCTTATTCCATCCATGTATTTCTATACAATGACAAACATACGATTATAACACAGTTTAGGATAATTCCAAGGTGCCTGACGCTAAAAGCTGGATGTCCTGCCAGCTATGTAGCACTCCCTGTTAAAGCGGACCAAAACCCCCAAAACCAAATCAATCTATTTTTCTCCCCCCCCTGTGTATATTGCCGTTTAGATGTTTATGCCCTTAATGCTGCTTGGTATTCCTGTTATAGTGATTTTAATTTTCGTTTTTCCCGAAGTTTGGCATTGTATGCCATTGGTTTCTGACAGGATATAATTGTTCTAAACAAGCTGGTTAAGCCCCCTCCTCCCCCTTCCCGCAATCTCATACTGGGAACAATTGACTTCTATTGAAAATGGTGCTGGTCTGCTGTAACCAGCCACGTAAAATTTACATGGCTGCCTCTCCTACCATTAAACACCAGCCACTCACCTGACCCCGGGTCTTCTCTTCACCTCTTCTCTTCGGGGGCCTCTAATTCCCTCTGACAGGCACCCCTGGCTTCAGCCACCGCCGGCATTTACTGTAAAAAATAATAATAAAAATGACATTTAATCACCTCTGTACATGATCCCTCCCACTGGGTCTCCTCTTCACCGGGCGGGGGGGGGGCTCTGATTTCCCCCTGAGCTCTTTAGTTTTCAGGAGAGGGCCTGACAGACTCCCTCGCTTCTGCTGTCGGTGCTGCCATCTTCACCACTAGCCGCCGCCATCTTCACCACTAGCCCCACCTTGACTTGTCATTAACCCCCAGCCCACCACTACCTGCCGCTCCAAAGCCCAGGGGGGCAGGGGAACCCATGGCTATTTAAGCTGTGCGGGCTAGGGGAACTCCGAAGCTGGCTCTTTCAGTTTTAAAAGCCCTGCATAGCTGGTGCCTGGGCTGGTGCTGGGTAGGGATCCCGCACGCCATTTTATGGGAATTTTAAGGGTTTCTAACAATTTTTAAGGGTTTATTAATATTGTTGTGTGATGTGTGTCTATTTTTTCACATTTAACCCTTTGTGAACTGGTAAGAGATCCATGAGACCCCTATACCAGTCCACATGGCTCGGGATCTGGCAAGTCACCTGCGGCTAGCGGGTGACTTGCATTACCCCCCAGCCCCCCCAATACCTGCCTCTCCAAAGCCCAGGGGGGGCAGAAGATCTCTGTGTCGTGACAGCTATGCGGGCTGGTAGCCTCTAGGGCCGGGGGCCACTGAGGCTGGTCTCTGCGCCCTGTACTACAAGACCTGCATAGCTGGTCCCCAGACTGGGGACCCCACACCATTTTTTTTATTTAACCCTTTACAGTGGGGATACTGGTTGTAGTTGACTTGTAAAAGTGCTCTGTACAGTTTGGGGGGTCTCCTGGGCAGAAACGGAGTGTTACCGGTACATATGTGGTACCAGTGTAATCGGGAGAAATCACATGCAATATGGTTTTCTTGAATAAAATACATTTTTTTTAAATAAACAAGACCTATTTTAAAAAACTTTTTTATTTGTTTTTTTAGTGAAACTTAGTGAAAAATTACTTCAACAGAGGGTGACAAAATCTCAAGTAGACTGGCAGTTAAAAGTAGCTATGCATGTTGGATATTGTTCTGTTTGGGGGACCTTTCGCTTTCAGCTTGTTTTTTCTTGTTAGTATTATACATACATATACATATTAGTATTTTAGGGAAATGTGTTTTTTATACAGCTTTTTTATACATTATGTGTGTATATATGAATATATATTATGTATATATTAATGTGTGTAGGGAATACTGTATATGGTTTGTGGTTTGTATTTCAAATGTAAAGGGTTGTTTTGGTTAAAAAAGCGCAAGGTATGCAGAGCTGAAATTTTCAAGTAAAATTAAATTACCATTACGTGTATGCTTTTCTTTTGGGCGTTTAGCAACCCTACCCTTGACAGTACATATGCATGTTGGGTATTGTTCTGTTCAGGGGACTTTGCTTTTTCAACTTTAATGTGGCTTTGATTCAGCTTTTTTATTCTTTTGTTTTAGGGAAACCCTGTGCAACCAAAGAATTAATTGAGGGATTACTTCTAGAAAACTGTGGCTGTGTCAACAACCCTGGTACGCCTAGAAAGCTTGAGGTGTGTACTTCCAGAGAATATATAGTTTGTTGGTGGTATTTTTTCTTGAAAAACTGCAAGGTGCGCATAGCAGTTGTATTTTATCTGAGAATCTCCTAAAGCTCTGCTTCAGTTTGGGGGAGTCTCCTGGGCAGGAAAGGGTGTCTACCAATACATATGTGGTAACGGTGTAACCGGAAGAAATTGGACTTTTACACGCAATATGATTTTATTGAAAAGCTTACATTTGTTATTACAAAAAAAAAAACAAATTGATAAAAATAGATTGTTTTTTTTTTTTTGCACATATTTTACCCAAAAATATTCAGAATACACTAAAATAAGGCCAAACAAGACATTTCATGTTAAAGCCCAGACAAAAAATACATATCATTTTTTTTGGGAAATCCATGGAAATCCCTTCAAAAGTTGAGCATGTACGGTGCAAAATAATGAAAAATCTGCATCAGATGGTGACAAAATCTCCAGTTAAAAAGGTTAAAGAGATTCTCCCTGTGGGTTAGGAGCTCACTATTGTCACTGTTCTATTGCAGTGAAAGGGAGAGGTAAGGCTTATAATATAGTGAGCAAGATCTGGGGGTGGTGCATGCAGCTGTGATGCTGGTATAATCCTTGTGGTTGTGTTCAGGTTGCGTTCTGGTTGCTGAATAGTCTTCAGGCCTTTATAAAATGTATACAAAAAAATTAAAAAAAATGTAATATTGTAATTTGCTTATTCAAATCAAGAAGCTTTTAATGTACAGTATGAAAAAGTCCTGGTCGTTTATATAAGCATAGTAAATTTAGACGCACAGATTTAGGAGGAACCTAATCATAGAAGGTTATTTGGGTTTCAGAACATAGGGTGAAATTAGACTATTGGTAAGAAGGGAGTGAAACTACAAATTTAATTTAGGGCAGGTGGGCATGTTGCTTTGAGCTTCCACCTAGTTTCACACTGTAATGTGTGCTTGGTAATGTCACCTCCCCATGGATTGTCGTGTAGTCTATCAAGAGCTTGGAAGCATATGTATTTGGCTTAGCTTCATGTTTTTCTACTAGTGTGGTCATGCTTTAGTTCTTTATGTCTCTCACATGTTCTTATATTCTGGATTCTAATTTCCTGGTGGTTTTACCAATGTAAAAACATGGGCATGTCAAGTAATTAAAGCGGACCTTCAGCGTGATTTAATGAAAAGCCCAAACTCTTAAAAAAACGGTTCCCCAGCATCTAAAATTTATATTTTTTAAGTTTTTAGTCACTAACTTTTAATTCTTTCCCCTACTGGGCTGCAACTCTGTTCAGGAATTTAGGATACGGGCGCCGCCATCTTGACTCAGAAGCATCACACTTACTGAGGAGAGGAGAGCGGGATAAAGTACAGGGGTGGGGTTATAGCTGTGCTTTGCTCAGACAGAGCAGAGCTGGGGTCAGGTAAAGGTCAGCAGTCCCAGAATGCAGAGCAGCACAGTCAGGAGGCACTTTGCAGGCTGCCTGATAAGATGGCGGCTTCCATAAGCCGATTTTTAATGTGGACAATCTGTATGTACAGGGTGTGAGAAACATATAAGATAGACTCTTATTCAGAGTGAAGGACCGCTTTACAGTGTTTGGTGGTGTGTATCTGGTTGTCCTGGAGAGTGACTGTCTTTCCCTGTATGATGTATCTGCAGGAGCTGCATCCTTCGCATCTGTAGGTGTCTTATTATTTTGCAGCAGGTGCTTTCACCATATGGGATACTTCATTTGAGTGCACTAGGATGAGCACTTGTTGCTGATACGATACTGTTTTCTGCCCTTGGTTTACAGTAAAATTTAGTTCTTACGTTTTCTAAGTATACAGCACGTCCTGTTGCAGTAAATTCCTTACACCTGGCTTATTCCGCCACAAGGTGGCGCAGTGGACTGCAGAAAGACTTGTGGCCACTCCCGGCCCCATAAATAGTCAGGTACCTCCCACCAATTTCCAGTGTTTCTCTGCAGTCTAGACTGCGAAGATAGAAGATGGCTCTCTATTGCGCAGGGAGTGGGGCTTTTCAAGCCTAAGGCCCTGCAGGCTTATTTCCACCCGTTCTGAACCCACTGCCTCCCAGCCTTGGCTGACGGTTCGGGTGAAGGTAGGACAGCACTAGGGTCAGGTGCTGAAGGAGCTCTGCTCCGGGCCGCAAGACCCTGTACCAAAGGGTAGCCGGCGACAGGATTTCTATGGTGAGCCTCATTGGAATGCCCCAGCCTCAAACCTTGGGTCCTTGTTCCCTTCACTCGTCTCCCCTCCCCTTTAGACGGTGGTGCGCGACCCCTTTGTTGTGGCCCGCTTGGCTGGCAGGGGGCGCCCGGGGGGTCTGTGATTTGTCTGTTTTGTGTTCTTTTTTGGTGTGTGTGCGGACCGTTGTTGGCGCTATGTATTTTTTAGGTTACTGTCATGGCGCCGGCGTTCCATGTGATCACAGTTTCGCGCTCTTCGGGGAGGACGGGAACCGCGGTTTGACGAGTTTTGCGTCATACTCTCACGGTCTTCCCCTCTAGGTACTGCTGCCGGCGCCATTTTGTGGCCTCGTCCTTGCGGTGCTGCAACGCGGTCTGGTCTCTAAATGATCTGTCCGCTTGGTCCGTGAGTCCCTTACGGGGTTTTTATATTGCTTTACTATGTATGCGCTGGGGATGTTTATATTGTACTTATTGTGTCTTGCAGGCGGGTCACCTCTGACTGTGGTTCTCCCGACCCTGCCCCTTACCATTCACCTTCCCTAGCGGGCTTTGGGGGGCATCTCAAAAAAGGGTGGCTATTGCTAGCTGTGTCCCTGTAATGGCCGTTACGCCTGTATCTAAATCACCATATGAAGGGTTCTTGGGGACAATGTGCTTGGGGTTCCTTCGGGACAAGCCCAGCTGTGTGTTGCGTGTGGGGTATCCCCTGTTAGTGACGGTGTCAGGATGTGTTTGACCTTCGGGGTTCAGGTGCCTTTTCTCCTTCCTTCAGGGGCTCCAGAATTGGACGGGGAGCTTCCTTTGCTGGAGCCCGTGGAGATTTTTGGGGCAGGGGCAGAGGACGTGGCCGCCCTGGCCCCCCCTGGGGTCCCAAGACTAAGTTCCACCCCAAGCCCCCTCAGGCATGAAGGGGCGCCCTCACCCATCCGGGTGGGAGGACGGCCTCGGCTCTTGGCTCAAGTCTGGAGGCGTCATGTCCGGTGGATTCAGGAGGTAGTGTCCTCCGGTTACAAGATAGAGTTTGCAGCCTGGCTGCCCCCAAGATTCATCAAATCCCGGTTAGCTCAAAACCCCCTGTCAGTTCAGGGTCTCTCCCTGGCTATCCAAGGCCTTCTGGAAATGGGTGTCATATGCCGGTTGCCCTTAGGGGAAAGGGGCAAAGGCTATTATTCCAATCTGTTCATTGTTCCCAAGAAAGACGGGTCCATCAGACCCATCCTGGATTTGAAGCTCCTCAACAAATTTGTCAGATTCAGACACTTTCGCATGTAGACTCTGCACTCTGTGACTTTTCTACGCCCAGGGGACTTCATGACCTCTGTAGACATCAAGGATGCTTACCTTCACGTACCTATCTTTCCAGGTCATCAGAGATTCCTCAGGTTCGCTCTGGAGGATCAGCACTACCAATTTGTGGTCTTGCCCTTCGGCCTCACCTCGGCTCCCAGGGTATTCACCAAGGTGCTGGCAGGTGTGATGGCTCTGCTGAGATCTCAGGGCATTCGCATTCTTCCCTACTTGGACGACATGCTTATCGCCTCTCAGTCCTTCCATCAGGCAGAGCTGGACACTCAGCGCGTGGTGTCCACACTAGAGTCATTCGGCCCCAAATCTTCCCTGTCTCCTATCATGGTGAAGTCCTTTCTGGGCATGATTCTGGATTCATCTCAGGTCAATATCTTTCTTCCTCAGCAGAAGGTGGAGAGTCTTCAAGAGAAAACTCAGCTCCTTCTGTCTTGTCCTCATCCATCCATCAGGCAGGGAATGTAGCTGGTGGGCCTGATGGTGTCCTGCTTCGAGGTGGTTCCATATGCTTAGTTTCACATGAGGCTTCTTCAGCTTCACCTCTTGTCAGTATGGGATCGGGACCCTATGTCCTTGGATCAGGCGTTTGTCCTGTCCCCTCTGGTCAGACGGTCTCTGTCGTGGTGGCTGGACTCAAGGAACCTGCTTGGGGGCAGGTTCTTTCTGGCCCCCTGCTGGGAGACTGTCACCACAGACGCCAGTCTGACTGGTTGGGGGGGCTTTTGGAAATCCCTGAAATTCCAGGGTCAGTGGGGCCCTCAGGAGGCCCATGCCCCTATCAACATTCTGGAATTGAGGGCGATCAGGTTGGTTCTCGCCCACTTAACTCCACACCTTCGGGGTCGGGCTGTTGAGATCCACTAGGACAATCAGACGGCGGTTGCCTACATCAATCATCAGGGAGGGACCCGGAGCAAGAGGGCCCTCAAGGAAGTGTCTCTAATACTGTCATGGGCGGAGGAGAATGTTCCCTGCATCTCGGCAGTGTATATCCCGGGGGTGGAAAATCTGGAGGCGGACTCCCTGAGCAGGGGGACTTCTCGTCTGGGAGAATGGTCCCTCAGCAGCAGGGTGTTTCGCTCCCTGTGCCACCGCTAGGGTCAGCCGGATGTGGATCCCAATCACAATCACAAGCTTCCAGTCTTTGTCTCTCTGTCCCAGGACCCTCTGGCCTTAGCCATGGATGCACTAGCCATGTCTTGGGAGAGCTTTCGGCTCCTCTATGTGTTCCCTCCATTTCCTCTGCTGGGCAAGATAGCCCAGGAAAGGGTGCCAACCATACTGGTGGCCCCCTGTTGGCCAAGAAGGGTGTGGTTCGCAGACATCATGCAGTTGGCAGTAGATCAATACGTCCTGCCCAAGGTTCCAGACCTGCTCACTCAGGGGCAGCTACACCATCCCAATTTACAAACGCTGGCTTTGACGGCCTGGCTGCTGAGACCTCCATCTTGATGGATAAGGGGCTGCCTGCCTGTTACTACCATGATTCGGGCTAGGAAGAAGTCCTCGTCATTTATCTACTATAGGGTATGGCATGCTTACATTGCTTGGTGTGAGTCTAAGTCTCTTCCCTGTCGAGTGTTTTCTATTCCCAGGATCCTGGAATTTTTGCAGCATGGCTTGGATTTGGGCCTTCAACTTAGTACTCTCAAGGGGCAGGTTTCAGCCTTGGCTATTTTCTTCCAAAGATCTTTTGCCAGCCACTGTTTGGCTAAGACTTTTTTCCAGGGGGTTTCTCACGTGCACCCGCCACGTAAGCCTATGTTACCAGTCTGGGATTTTAATTTGGTTTTATCTGCTTTTCAGGGTCCTCCTTTTGAGCCTCTACCTGAGGCTGCTTTGCCTATTTTGACTCTTAAGGTAGCCTTTTTGGTGGCTATCACTTCTGTTAGGCGTGTTTCTGAGTTGGCGGCGCTTTCTATTAAACCTCCTTACTTTAAGCGACACCAGGACAAGGTGGTGTTTCAGTATAAGCCAGATTTCCTGCCTAAGGTTGTGTCTGCATTTCATCTCAATCAGGACATTGTTTTTCCCTCATTGTGTCCTAATCCTGCTAATTCCAAGGAGCGGACTCTGCATTCCTTGGATGTGGTCAGGGTTCTGAAGTTTTATTTGGTAGCTACTGAATCATTCAGGAAGATTGATGCTCTTTTTGTTCTCCCTTCCGGACCTTGGAAGGGTTTGCCTCCGGCTAAATCCACTATCAGCAAGTGGATTCATCAGGCAGTGGTGCAAGCCTATTCTGCTAAGGGGAAGGAACCTCCCTTCTGCCTTACTGCTCATTCCACTCGTGCTATTGGTGCCTCCTGGGCCTTTCAGCACCAGGCTTCTGTTAAACAAGTTTGTAAGGCCACAACTTGGTCTTCTGTTCATACTTTTTCTAAGTTTTACAAGGCTGATGTTAGGGCCTCAGCTGATGCTGCTTTTGGCCGCAAAGTTCTTCAGGCGGCAGTGGTTTAAACTGCCCGCCGTTGCTCTTTGGGGATCCCACCCTACCTTACGGACACTGCTTTTGGATGTCCCAAGTGTAAGGAATTTACTGGAACAGGACGTGCTGTATACTTGGAAAAATACAATTCTGTGTGTACTCACCTGTAGAATTGATTTTATAGTATACAGCACGTCCTGTTCCACCCCTCCCTTGTTATCATTTTTCTTGGTTACCTCTGTATGGTGATTGTTCAAAAGTTCATTTTGGGTTCTTATCCATTTTTTGATTCTCCAGGCTTCTTGTATAACTGCTTGTCAACACTAGAAATTGGTGGGAGGTACCTGGCCATTTATGGGGTCGGGAGTGGCCACAAGTCTTTCTGCAGCCCACTGCGCCACCTTGTGGCGGAATAACCCAAGTGTAAGGAATTTACTGGAACAGGACGTGCTGTATACTATAAAATCAATTCTACAGGTGAGTACTCACAGAATTGTATTTTTTGATCCGGTCCTATTTCTAGTGTATTAGTGTATATTCTAGTGTAAATATTAAATTGAGGGAGTTCTGATTCACTTTGTTGACAAATTATTTAAGCTCTGCGTCCTGTCCATCCCAGGTGGTTATAGGTTATTACATGATCTAGGTAGTGTGTGAGTGTTTCATCTTGCCATAGGTTCCTCTCCCACCACCCTAAGTACAGTTAAAGTACAGGATTACTAGAGGCACAGGTAGAGACACATGTAGTCCTCATGGCGGTCCACTGTACTTGATGGTAGAGTTTGATGGAAGAAAAACATTGTGGGTCAAGATGAACCAAAGTAAATTGATTATGAGCAATGGTGGTCGTAGTGACTAATGTCACTGCTTGTAGGCCGGAGGCGTGTGGAATGCTTCAGTATAGGGCTTCAACATCTAATGTTACCAGTATTGTGTTTTTGGATAGTGTCATGCCATCAAGTGTTTGTAGGAGATGTGGTGTGCCCTTAATGTAGGATGGCAGTGCTGGTACATATGTTTTTAAGTGTGCATCTACATATTGTCTGGCTGTGCTAGTGAGGGAGCCTATGCCTGAGAATATCAGTCGGCCTGGTGGATCTTTTTGTGATTTGTGTATTTTTGGTAGCGCATAAAATGTCTGCTTAATGGGTTTGGTTATTTTAAAGAATTCTGCTGTCTTTTTATCAATGATTTTGTGTTGTAATGCTTTATCTATGAGGGTCATCTTGGTCTTGGGTCAGTTTTAACAAAGGTACCTTTTGGTACCATTTCTTATTACCTAGTATTTTTTCATATTGCTCTCTTGTCACGATCACCGTATTTCCCCGCTTGTCAGCTTTATGACAATCTCTTATGACAATTCTTTTAATGCCTTCTTTTAGGGGTGGTGTGAGTTTTTTTTAGTTTAATCTGTTTTTATTGAAAAAGATCGAATAAAAGAAGGAACATAGACACACGCAGAGTGTCATACAACAAACAAGAAGAAAAAAAAAGAAACAAACAATGTTACATCTATCAATTCAACATTACATCAGCTCCATCCATTGTCACAGCGTTTCACTTATGCCTGCACAGCTACTTACTGCCTTCGCATTGCTTCAATTTGTCAAAGAGGATGCAACTAAATGCAGCAGAAATCAGAACGCAAGACAGGATAGTGAAAGAAAACCCATAGACAAGAGAGAAAAAAGGGTGAGGGAAAGAGGAGAAGAGAAGTTAGGAGGGAAGTGAAGAAGATAGAGGGGTGGGAGGGGAGGGGACGGAGGGGGGAGGGAAGTACCTTCAACTGGGTCGGATATATAGCTCCGTTTTGCCACTAAGATCCTACCTCGCAACTGGCCAAGGTGTGGTCGAATGACTATCTCTGCCACCGGGGTCACTGGATTATCGTCTGGAAACGGTCTGAGTCTCGAAGATCAGTCCAGCAAGCCCAAGTCGTGGCGTACTTTTCTATCAGGCCCCTATCGCTAAGGATGAGCTCTTCCATACGTCTAATACGCTCCAGCTGCATGACCCATTCTGCTAGGGGGGGGGGGCTTCACGGGACTTCCAATGTCTGGGTATGACCGCCCGCGCTGCCGTCAGGAAATGCCTGAGCAGGCCTTTTTTGTATTGCGATATAGGGTCCTCCACTAAGGAGAGGAGGGTTAATTGAGGTGAGTTCACAATGATGCCCGTTATCTCTGCATATATGCTAAGAACCTTATCCCAAAAGGATGTAATGGCCGGGCACCCCCACCAGATATGGGTCATGGTCCCCTCCTCTACCAGGCACCGCCAGCAACTGCTTGAGGTCTGGGGTGCGTACTTATTAATGTCAGTGTCAGGACTGTACCTAACACCCGTCTGTCTTGAGCTGGTATCCCCCAATCTCCGCCGCCACTTCTGCCTATAGACAAGCCCCCGCTTGTAGGAGACGCGGGTAATGCCTCTCCCAGTCGGTTGCCCCCAGGACTTATAAGGCGCAAAGGATACCAGCTTAAGGTGCAGAAAGATGTTAGGCAGGGAATCCCGAATGAGGATGCCGGATGGCAAAAGTCCGAATTACAGGCCGAGGTCAAACCAGGAGGTCACGGGGCGTGGTATCCGAAGGAGGTAACGAAGGGGTGGTCGAGGCTAGCCGAGGTCAAATCCAGGAGGTCACGGAGCGAGGTATCAGAAGGGTCAGGCAAAGGCGTGGTCGGGCAAAGCAAGAGGTCAGGGCAGGCAGCAAGCAAGAGTAGTCAAAGTCCAATATCCAAATGTTCACAAAAGACACTGCAACGCACATCCAGAACCCAGAAGCTATAACGGGCACTGGGATGAAGGAGCAGAAAAACTTTATAGGGAATGCTGGCCAATAGGGAAGGGCGCAATTGGGGGGAAGAATAATGATTGGTGCATACAACTAAAAATGGGATCGGTCCCAGGAGCCGGACGGCCCAGGCCAGACAGGCCGACCAGTCCCTGGGCCCGATCCCAGGATCCGGCTGCCAATAGGTCACCTTAACACTCGCCCCCGGCGGGCGCGCTGGAGGAAGCGCCGCCGGGAGGCATAAGAAAGACGTGCTCGCGCGCGCGAGCACGACGTGAGCCAGGCGCGCCCCCGCCCGGAGGAGGCAGCGTCACGCCACCCGGAAGCCCAGCAGGCCGGCGCAGCCGCGCGGAGCGGGCCGCGACGCGGCCATCAGCCGCGTGCTGCGCCGACAGCCCCCGGACCTCACAGGGGCGCCGAGGGGACGGACGACCCGGGGACGGCCGAGCAGAGGCCCGCCGGGGCCCCCTCAACAGTGCGCCGCGGGACCCGGAACGGCGAGCAGGTAAGAGTCTAACATTACCCCCCCCCTGAGGAGGGGCCACTGGACCCTCCAAGCTGGGTTTCAATGGATTCTCCTTATGAAATCTCTTCACCAGATTCTGCGCATGAACCTCTCTGGCTGGAACCCAAGATCTTTCTTCCGGGCCGTACCCCTTCCAGTCAATAAAATACTGAAGAGAGTTCCTAAAAAGGCGGGAGTCAAGAATTCGGGCGACTTCGAATTCCTGATGACCATCGACTAACTCAGGACCAGGAAGCTTATCGGGTTCATGGTTTCTAGCAGATTTAAGAAGAGAAATATGAAAAGACCTACAAATCTTCATGGACGAAGGGAGGGCCAACTGAAACGTGACCTGATTAATTTTCCGTACTATGGGGAAGGGACCAATAAATTTAGGTCCTAACTTAGCGGAGGGCTGGCGTAGTGCCAAGTTCTTAGTTGAAAGCCAAACCCAGTCTCCCACCTTATAACTAGGGTTAGAGGAACGTTTGCGATCTGAAATTTTTTTCTGCTGAAGAGCGGCTTTAGTTAGATGCTGTTGGATTTTATTCCAAACCTCTGGCCATTTGGAAACCCATTCATCCACGGAGGGAACTCTAGAGGGTTGATCCGGAAGGGCAGAAAACTTCAGGTCCTTACCATAAACACAATGGAAGGGAGAAACCCCCGTGGAAGAATGTGCAGCGTTGTTAAATGCAAACTCCGCAAATGGTAAGAAGAAGGCCCAGTCAGTTTGGGTATCAGCCGAAAAACAACGCAAATACTGTTCCAAGGACTGATTCGTTCTCTCGGTTTGTCCATTCGACTGTGGATGGAAAGCCGAGGAAAGGGAGACAGTGAAACCCAACTTAGTACAGAAAGCCCTCCAAAACCGGGAGACAAACTGGACCCCCCTATCTGAAACAATATCTATGGGAATACCATGGATCCTAAAAATGTGAGTGATGAAGAGTTGAGCTAATGTTTGAGCTGAGGGGAGTTTCTTTAAAGGAACGAAATGAGCCATCTTGCTAAAGCGGTCCACAATTACCCAAATAACAGTATATCCCTGGGAAGGGGGAAGGTCAGTAACAAAGTCCATGGCCAGATGGGTCCACGGAGAGGCGGGAATGGATAATGGAAGGAGTGGGCCTTCAGGAGAATGCCTTAAAGATTTACTTCGGGCACAGACTTTACAAGTGGAGACAAATCTTTGAACGTCCCTCCTGAGAGAGGGCCACCAAACTTGGCGCGTTAATAAAGCAATGGTTTTCTTAACCCCTGGATGACCCGCTGTTTTGGTATCATGAAAATGGGACAAAAAGTCAGTCCGGTAAGTAGAAGGCACAAACTGGGCTGAGTCAGGTTTCCCAGGAGGAGCTTGGCCCTGGAACTGAGTAAGGTCAGGAAGTTGGGGTTGGATAGCGGCTACCACTAGGGAGCGGGGTAAAATGGGAGAAACCAACCTTTCAGGTAAGTCAGGAGGAGAGAAACTCCGAGACAGGGCATCTGCTTTAATGTTTTTGGATCCGGGCTTATAGGTTATAGAAAAGTTAAATCGAGAAAAGAATAAGGACCAGCGAGCCTGTCTAGGAGTTAATCTCTTAGCAGATTGGATGTATTCTAGATTTTATGATCCGTAAAGACCGTGACTGGATACTGAGCCCCCTCCAGCCAGTGTCTCCATTCCTGAAAGGCTAACTTGATGGCCAATAATTCTCTATTGCCGATATCGTAATTTCTTTCGACCGCTGAGAATTTCTTGGAAAAGAAGGCACATGGATGGAGGCGTTCAGGTGAGCCGTAATACTGTGACAAGACTGCCCCAACTGCGACTTCAGAAGCATCTACCTCCACAAGGAAGGGTCGTTGCTCATCAGGGTGGACTAGGACGGGAGCGGCACTAAACACCCTTTTAAGATTCTCGAAGGCCTGGACAGCTTGAACAGGCCATACTGAGGGGTACCCGCTTTTCTTGGTCAGATTGGTTAGTGGTGTAACAAGGGCAGAAAATTTTTTAATGAACCTCCTATAGAAATTAGCAAAGCCCAGAAACCTTTGCAGGCCCTTCAGATCCCTGGGCTGTTCCCATTCTAAGACGGCCTTCACCTTAGATTGATCCATGGATAGACCAGATTTAGAGATAATATAACCGAGAAACGGAACCTCTGACACTTCAAATTGACATTTCTTTAACTTAGCATATAAACAGTTTTCCCTAAGTTTTTGCAGGACCAAACACACGTGTTTGCGATGTTCATCAATGGATGAAGAAAAAATTAAAATGTCGTCTAAATAAACGACCACAAAGCGGCCAAGATAATCCCTAAAAATTTCATTAACGAAACTTTGAAAGACCGCGGGGGCGTTGCACAGGCCGAAAGGCATTACTAGATACTCATAATGCCCTTCAAGGGTATTGAAGGCCGTCTTCCACTCGTCCCCTTGCCTAATTCTAATGAGGTTATAGGCCCCCCGGAGATCGAGTTTAGAGAAGACCTGCGCCCCAACCACCTGTGTAAATAGTCCCTCAATAAGTGGTAGGGGGTACTTATTCTTTATCGTGATGTTATTTAAACCCCGATAATCAATACAGGGGCGAAGTCCCCCATCTTTCTTCTCCACGAAAAAAAACCCTGCCCCTGCTGGGGAAGATGAAGGCCGGATAAACCCCTTCTCTAAGTTCTCGGCAATATATTCCCGCATGGCAAGGGTTTCCGTTCGGGTCAAATTAAATATTCTCCCTCTGGGAGGCATGGTACCGGGGAGAAGTTCAATAGGGCAATCCCATGGTCTATGGGGAGGAAGTTTGTCTGCCGCCCTTTCAGAAAAGACGTCAGCAAACTCTAAGTATGGAGTGGGGACCCCAACCGGTGCTAGATGCGCGACCCTGAGTGGAAATTCTAAGCAGCTCTGAAAACACTGGCTCCCCCACTTAGTGATTTGCCCTGAGACCCAATCAATTTGGGGATTGTGCTCCCGCAGCCATGGCAATCCCAAGATTAAAGGGGTACTAGGCATACTCAATACCTCAGACCTTCAAGCAGACTCGGCATGCGACCCTTTTTCTAGGCGCCTCTCCCGAAGCCGACGATCAATGCGGATGGCAAGGTGCATTAATTCGTCTAGGGTCTGAGGTTCCGGGTAGTTCACCAAGGTGTCCTTGATGGTATCAGCCAATCCTAGCCGGAATTGGCCGCAAAGAGCAGGATTGTTCCAACGGGAATCTACCGCCCAGCGCCGGAATTCTGAACAGTAGTCTTCGGCTGGACGGCGTCCCTGGCGAAGAGTACGTAACTTGGCATCAGCTGTGGCCCCTTTGTCGGGATCATCATAGAGAACCTCCATCGCAGAAAAAAAACTATCCACAGAGAGACGGATTGGGTCCTGAGCTGATAAGCTGAAGGCCCAGGACTGAGGATCTCCTTGAAGAAGGGAAACAATCAAGCCGACCCTTTGCTCTTGTGACCCTGAGGAGACAGGACGGAGCTGGAAGTACAGTTTACAAGAGTCCCGGAAGTTGGCAAATTTTGCCCTGTCGCCGTGGAATTTTTCAGGAAGTGGGATCTTAGGTTCCACAAACATTGCGGCCGGAGTGCCCTGAGGACTGGGGACGTTAGGAGCAGGACGGTTCTCCTGAGCCGCAACCCGGTGAGCCAGGTGCTCCACCGCCGCTGTCAAGGCTTGCACCTGCTCCAGGATTTGGTCCATTCTTCTGGCCCGTTATAATGTCAGGACTGTACCTAACACCCGTCTGTCTTGAGCTGGTATCCCCCAATCTCCGCCGCCACTTCTGCCTATAGACAAGCCCCCGCTTGTAGGAGACGCGGGTAATGCCTCTCCCAGTCGGTTGCCCCCAGAACTTATAAGGCGCAAAGGATACCAGCTTAAGGTGCAGAAAGATGTTAGGCAGGGAATCCCGAATGAGGATGCCGGATGGCAAAAGTCCGAATTACAGGCCGAGGTCAAACCAGGAGGTCACGGAGCGTGGTATCCGAAGGAGGTAACGAAGGGGTGGTCGAGGCTAGCCGAGGTCAAATCCAGGAGGTCACGGAGCGAGGTATCAGAAGGGTCAGGCAAAGGCGTGGTCGGGCAAAGCAAGAGGTCAGGGCAGGCAGCAAGCAAGAGTAGTCAAAGTCCAATATCCAAATGTTCACAAAAGACACTGCAACGCACATCCAGAACCCAGAAGCTATAACGGGCACTGGGATGAAGGAGCAGAAAAACTTTATAGGGAATGCTGGCCAATAGGGAAGGGCGCAATTGGGGGGAAGAATAATGATTGGTGCATACAACTAAAAATGGGATCGGTCCCAGGAGCCGGACGGCCCAGGCCAGACAGGCCGACCAGTCCCTGGGCCCGATCCCAGGATCCGGCTGCCAATAGGTCACCTTAACACTCGCCCCCGGCGGCGCTGGAGGAAGCGCCGCCGGGAGGCATAAGAAAGACGTGCTCGCGCGCGCGCGCGAGCACGACGTGAGCCAGGCGCGCCCCCACCCGGAGGAGGCAGCGTCACGCCACCCGGAAGCCCAGCAGGCCGGCGCAGCCGCGCGGAGCGGGCCGCAACGCGGCCATCAGCCGCGTGCTGCGCCGACAGCCCCCGGACCTCACAGGGGCGCCGAGGGGACGGACGACCCGGGGACGGCCGAGCAGAGGCCCGCCGGGGCCCCCTCAACAGTGCGCCGCGGGACCCGGAACGGCAAGCAGGTAAGAGTCTAACAGTCAGACGGGCACCTGTACCATCTTGAGATAATCTTGAAGCCTCTCTCCTGTGCCGCCCCCTCCAGTGCTGATTTATGCGTCAAGCTAAATATTTTAGCTAGGTCTTCCTCTGAGAAGGGCCTATCCAACTCTTTTTCCCATCTGGTCACGTACCCCGGAGGATCCGGGTGCATGCTGTTCAATAGGGTATGGTACAGTACGGAGAGGGCATGGGGTATGGGCGTCACAGAAGAGAGAAGCCGTTCCAGATCGGACAGTGGGCAGTCCCTCACGATGGGAGGATAGTGAGCTAGCTGTCTATGAAGGAGCCATGACACACGTACCCCGGGGCACCGTGCTCTAATCTCTTCCAGTGTTGGTAGACCCGTTTCTCCCATGATGTGCCGTAGCCTCAGGTCTGACGCAGCTTGCCAGCCCAGAAAGGACGAAACCCCCATTCCGGGCGTGAAGTCCGGATTCCCGATAATCGGGGTCAGAGGCCCCGGGCGTTGGACTAACTGGAATCTTGAGGTCAATTTATCCCATACTGTGAATAGGTGCTGCGCCAAAAAAGGTAATGTTCTAAGAATGCGTTTGGGCTGGGGTCCCACCCAAGGGAGAGAGACCAGAGGGATGGGCGACAACCCCTTCTCGACAGTGACCCAAATCTTACTCGAGGCATGGTGAGCCCAATCCAGAGTCCTCATGAGGGCCGCTGCTGCATGGTAGAGCTTTAGGTCAGGTAGTCCCACCCCTCCCTTCGCGTTGCTACGAGACAGAATTTCATGGCGGATGCGGGGCTTAGAGACCCCCCAAACTAATTTGCGGACTTCAGAATTTTAAAAAAGCTGTTGGGGGGCGCTATGGGGGCTGTTTGAAACATGTATAGAAAACAGGGCAGTACATCCATTTTAAGCACGCCTATTCACCCGAACCAGGACAAGGACTTTCTGTCATATTTTTTTACGTCGCTAAGCGTCTTGTTCATCAGCGGAGCATAATTCAGGTCGTATATTTTAGTTAGGTCGTTTGGGATCTGTATCCCTAGGTATTTGATTGCGGTCGTTTGCCATTTGAAGGGGAAATTAGTTTTGAGTCTGTCTACCTCTCCGGTCGGTAATGTTAGATTAAGGGCTTCCGATTTCGTGTAATTTACTTTAAAGTTGCTCACCAACCCAAATTGTTCGAACTCTTTTAGTACTGATGGAAAAGAGATGGTAGGGGAAGTTAAGTGGAGCAGTAAATCATCGGCATATAGAGACAATTTATATTGCTTATTGTCAATCTCTATCCCCTTTATGTCCGGGTTGTCTCGTATGGCGATGGCCAGATGCTCCATGGTTAGAATATACAAAAGAGGAGACAGTGGGCATCCCTGGCGCGTCCCATTGCCTATGGGGAAAGGAGATGACATCACACCATTAGTTCTCACTGAGGCTGAGGGATTTCCGTAAAGGGCCAGTATCTTGCCAAGGAGGGACGGTCCCAGGCCAATTTGTTGTAGAGAAGCACGCATAAAGTCCCAGCTCACCCTATCAAACGCCTTCTCCGCGTCACAAGAGAGAAGGCAAGCTGGAGTCCCTTTAGATTGCACGTAGGATATCAATGTGGGTGTGAGCTTTTTTGGACTATGTGGTTTTCAGTCTTTCTATACCATATGTTACAAGATTTACAAAGGTTTTGATGCTCGCATTACTTTTTAATGGAGGGACTAAATCGGACTTAATTGGACTACCGTGTCTTGATCTAGTGCTTGTAGAAGATCTAAGGATTCCTGATCCCCTTGGGTTAGATCTAGTGGTGCATTGTGTTCCAATTTGTCCCTATATTTATAGTGAAGTAGGATTTTTCTTGCAAATAGATTGAGGTCTTTGGTTGATTATGTTGGAATTAGATTCGGGACAACAGTTTAGGCCTGGTTGTGATACTGTCTGTTGTTCTGGTTAGTGAGTGATTATAGAGGCAAGGTTTACTATTTGGTTATTGCCAGTCTGGTGTGGGGTCATTTTGGGGATGCAACTCCTAGGTTTGTGGTGGCTAGGGACAGGTGTTTTGCTGGAACAGGGACTGTGTGGGATGACAGTTTTGTGTGTCTATTCCTAAAAACTGTCCTCAGAGGATGTTTCGCTCACCTGTGGATCTGCTGATGGAAGTGTTTTCCTTTTGTCTGAGGCTCTACCCTCAGTTCTCCTTCTCTCTTTTAGGCCTGTTTGGGTGTATCTGGGATTAGAGATGAAATATAGGGAGGGCTCTGGCTGGAGAGAGTTTGTAGGTGAGAGTAAGCGTTTTAAACAAGATTCACTGTGGCACTGACAGCCAGTGTAGGTACTGGCAGAAAGGAGCAGAGCTGGATAAGCGAGAGGAGAGATGGGTGAGGTGAGCAGCAGAGTTCAGGATAGATTGGAGACATGCTAGTCTGTTATTTGGTAAGCCATAAAGAAGGATGTTGCAGTAGTCTACTCGTGATATGACCAGGGCATGCACTAGCATTTTAGTTGTGTAAAGTGAGAGCAAAGGACAGATTAACAATATGCTTTTAAGTGGCAAGGGATTGAATATGCAGTTTAAATGGAAGGACAGAGTCCAGAATGACTCCCAGACATGTTATTTTATAATTGTTAGAGATAGACATGTTAGAGATGGGATGGGAGGAAGGGAGTTAGGTGGTGGGAAGATGACCAGTTCTGTCTTGTCCATGTTTAGCTTGAGGTAACAAGCTGCAAGACAGGTGGGGAGGCAAGATAGTAGAGAGGAGAGATTGGGGCCAGAGAGGTATATTTAGAAGGTATATTTGAGTGTCATCTGCATAGAAGTGGTATTGATAGCCTAGTGAAGGTATACGTTTGCCAAGACCATAGGTGTAGACTGAGAAAAGTAGGGGCTAGGACAGAAACTCGTGACACACCAACAGAAAGAGAGTGGGAAGAAGAAACCATGTTATAGTAGAATACACTGAAAGATCTGTCAGAGAGGTAGGAGGTGAGCCAAGAAAGTGCAAGATCTTGAACCCCAAGAAGCAGGGAATGGTCAACAGTGTCAAAGTCTGAGGATAGGTCAAGAAGGATGAGAATGGATTAGTGACCTTTGGTTTTATCACTGAGCAGATTAGTGTTGTTCAAAAAGTTTGGAGGAGTGGTAAGGGCAATAGCGAGATAGGGTGATAGCAAGAGAGGGCAGAGGGATCAAGGGAGGGTTTCTTGAAGTGTTTGGCAAGTCAAATATTATAAAATAAATATCAGTAGCTTACCTTTCATTGAGTGGCTCTAGCTCTCTGCTTCATCCTTTGTCTGTCTCCTCAGTGAAAAAAAATCACTTCCTCATTTAGCTTTCAGTCCCCACCTTCAACCTTAACCAGACCAAGAACGGAATACCCCCCCACTCCCTTTCCAGGGGTCCTGATTGACTGCCTCTCTCTACAGCTCTGAAACCCCACCCTCCTCTTTCCTCTCACACTCATCACAGTGTGATTACATCACATTGCTGTTGCCACACCCACTGTTTCACTTATTTCTTTCTATAAATCTCCAATGCTCTAATACTTTTAAATATAATTTAGGATCTACAGGGTCTTTTTGAAAACAGATTGAAGTTTAGGACAGTGCAACGTCTAGTCCAAGATAATGGGACAACAATTGGGGTTGCTTTTAGTATAACTTTAATTATTAGAGTAATAACTGCATGTTTGTAAGAGAAAGGAAATGTGCCAGTGAAGAGGGAAAGGTCGAATATAGAGTTTAAAGGAGCACTATCACGGAAAAATGGCCTAATGATAAAAATCCATATAAATATGCTGGATGGAGGGAGGAGGGGTCACTTATACAACTGGCATCAAAAATATCCTGCTTTTTTATTTTGATGGAAGGAAGAGGACATTTGGGGTGACAGATTCTGTTGGATGTTGTCACATTTTTTTCTTTGAAGAATGTTGAAAATTCTTCTGCTGTTATTTGGGAGGTTGGAGGAGGAGGTGGTGGGAACAATAGGGAGCTAAAAGTGTTGAATAGTCCTGGGCACGTGCAGAAATAAGTAAAGTGAAATATGCGTGCTTAGCAGATGAAAGGACAGTCCTAAGTTCCTGAAGGGCTTGTTTATAGAACAGAAAGTCATGACTGGCTTTGGTTTTCCTCCATTGCCGTTCAGCAGCTCGGAACAGACGTTTCAGTCTGGTCATTCTTGTATTTAGCATGGTTGACAATTTTCGGGGTGGGGTAGCTGCAAGTGAGGTGGGCGTCAAATTCTAGGACTGACGTAAGTGTATTGTAGTAGTATAATGATGCAGTGTCTATATCAGTGAATTAGGTCATGGTCTGGAGAGGTTGAAGTGAGACCGACAGACACTGAAGATCTAGGTTTCTCAAGTCCCTGCGTTGAATTCTAGGTTTGTGTGCAGAGGGGGTGGCAGGAAGCAGAGAGAGGGTCAGTGTTAACAGATTATGATCAGATAGGGGGAGCAAAGAGGAGGGGAATTTAGATACAGACCAGTGGCTAGTGAGGAGGAGGTCAAATCTATGGGCGTCTTTGTGGGTAAAGAGGCAGATCATTGTTTGAGTCTGCAAGTGGATGTTAGTGAGAGTAATCTGGTGGCAGCAGTGTTGCTAGTGTCAACGTGACCCATGATAACTGAAGGGGATGGCTGTGGACAGAAATTTAAGGATCCAGGCAGAAAAGTGGTGGAGGAAATTGGTAGTAGTACCAGGAGTGTGATAAATGACAGCAATTTTTAGTTTACATGGAGAATATAAATGGACACAACGTACTTCGAAAGATGAGAAGGATAGTGGGGGCAGGGCAGGAATTGTGTTAAAGGAGCAGCGTTCGGATAGAAGAGGGCAGTGGATGAGGCTGTGTCTGATGGAGTAAGCCATGTTTCTGTGAGTCCCATAAGGGTAAAGGTTAGAGAGAAACAGGTCATGGATATAGTTTATTCTGCATTGAATGTGCATTCCACAGTGCAGGGGGCAGTGACAGGAAGATTTTGGGACAGAGTGAGTTTTATTAGATTATATAGGTTGTGTGTTAGCAACTTTGACACTGTTGCAAATCTTTGGCTTTGATGAAGAGGAAAGCATGCAGGAGGAGAGGGGTGGGGAGGGTGGCCCTGGATTAGGGCTGATGTCATCAGTGGCAAGTAAGAGTAAAAAGAGAGAGAAGAAGATGGCTGTGGGTTTTGAAGGTGGCATCTTGTGCTTGGATATAGAGGGTGTGATATATTTTGCCAGTGAGAGGAATTCATGAGTGGAGAGTTAGGGGAATGAGAGCAGAGAGGGGAAGATATAAATGGACTTTCCAGAAGCAGGGGGATACTGTGTGCCTAGGATTCTGAGAGTGAGAAGAAGTATGATAAGAAGGATTCTGAGAGTGAGAAGAAGTATGATAAGATAATCATTGCTGATGATTTTGAGTATTCAGACAAGCAGAACCTCGTGCTGGTTCACTTAAGGTTTAATTCAAGTTTGTAGACTTAAAAATAATCTGACTTTGAAAGGATTCTGAGCATTGCAGCCGAAAGTGGCTTGCTGCCACTAGCACTCAATTTAAACTGTTTTTAAATGCCTTTGATTAGCTCAGGTCAGTCCTAAAAGTTTTCCCTGGGAGGGCACCTAAAGTAATAAAACTCTTAATGGAATGAAGCTAGGTGCTCTCGGTCAGTGAGCACACAAGGGCCAAAATTGGCAAATGGAAGTGTAATTATTACCAAATGATAGTTTAACAAAAATGGATATGGGCTGGGGGACAGGCAGGGCAGTCAAAATGATCACATAACATTTAAGATATAGGCACTAGTAAGGAGGACAGGAAAGGGCTAATTGTCGCAATTTAGATCAATCGACGAATGCATACAGAAAAGACAAAGAAGCAGCAGCATTTGCATGAACAGGAAAGGGTTAATTGCCTTAGATTGGATTAATTGATGAATACATACCTGTGAATGAGAAAAGAGACTTGTCAGAATGCAGAGGGTGGTGATTTTTAGGAAGTTCTGGGTCCATGTTAATTCAGGTTCAATTCGTTGTAGGCTTTAAAAGATTCTGACTTTGAAAGGATTCTGAGCATTGCAGCTGAAAGCATCACTCAATTTCTGTTTCTAAGGGGTGCGTACCTCCTGTCCCCCGGGGCTGAGGGATCGGGTGAGATGCTGGCAGTCAGCAACTGACCCGATCCCTGGACCAGCTAGGTAGGAACTCCAGTCACTGTCACTTCCGTGTAGAGATTGTTCCCTTTCGCTATAAGTCACGGGGGCCCGGACACGACCTCTGTATTTACTGAAATGGAGGAGGTGTGCGTATGCCTGACATGACCACCTCATTGTAGTGAACTGGCATGGGCGCCAGGCGGCAGATCCTGATACGGAGGTGCTGGTTACTTGAAGCTTCTAGGGGACAAAAGGTGGGTACCTTTTTTCTTTTAGTAGGGCGGTCAACCCCTTTAAAGGGATAATCCACTTTCGATTGCATTTTTTAAAGACAACACACATCATTGCCACACACAGCAGTGGCAATAATTGGAGAAGGTGGAGCTTTACAGAAAAACACAGACGTCATTATCTGGGATAAGCGCGAAGCAGGAGCAGTGACAATTCGCAAAAGGTAATCTTCATGGGGGGAGCAATTCAGGAGATGCTAGTTAAAAATGTGGGTTTTGGTCCACTTTCAAGGCAAGTCACCCGCTAGCCTCAGGGGACTTGCCCCCCCCCCCAAGCTTTGTGAACTGGTATAGAGGTCTCATGGATCCCTTACCAGTTCACATGGGGGTTAACTATAAAAAAACAGACGCCAGAGTGAAAAGTCATTTGTTTGCGTGCTATCCCGTAATAACACTGCATGCTATCTAATAGATGATGCTGCATGCTTTCTAACAAATTACACCGCATGCTTTCTATAACATGACACTGCATACTCTCTAACAGATGATACAGCATGCTGTCATCTTTTAAGAGAGTATGCATGCAGTGTATTCTGTTAGAGAGCATGCAGTGTCATCTGTTAGAGAGCATGCAGTGTCATCTGCTAGAGAGCATGAAGTATTATCTGCTAGAGAGCATGCAGCATCCTTCGTTAGAGAGCATGAAGTATCATCTGTTGGAGAGCATGTAGTGTCATCTGTTGGAGAGCATGCAGTGTCATCTGCTAGAGAGCATGAAGTATTATATTTTAGAGAGCATGCAGTGTCATCTGTTGGAGAGCATTTATGTAATCTGTTAGAGAGCATGCAGTGTCATCTGTTAAAAAGAATTAAGTGACATCTGTTGGAGAGCATGTAGTGTCATCTTTTAGAGAGCATGCAGTGTCAGAAAGCATGCGGTGTCATCTGTTAGGGAGCATGCAGTGTCATCTGTTAGAGAGCATGCAGTGTCATCTGTAAACAGCATGCAGTGTCATCTGTTAGAGAGCATGCAGTGTCATCTGTTGGACCTGCTTCTGTTCTTGGAAAGGGAGAAAGACCAGTGAAAGCTTCTCATCACATTGCCATGTTACATGGATCACAGTGGCTGTCAGCCTGGTGGATTGTTGTCTTGCTTTATGTTGCTGCGTCGGGAGCAGGGAGGAAACTGTTGGGCCGAATCTCAGCATTGGGGTCACATTGGAAGGATTGCTCTCCTTCCCAGCTGACCAGCATTCTCCTGGTGTTTTTAGTGATGAAACAGCACATGAGCACATGAGGCTTAATACCCCATCACTGGGGTATTAAGCAGCAAAAAATAATACAGAGCAGTGTATATTCCTTCCTCCTTCAAAATTTAAACTGACAACCCCAGGAGTTGGAGACACACAAAACACAATGGGCCTGGTTTGTGTTGAAGGCCGTATTGTTACCACATCAGGAAACATTTCTCTCACCCGTCCCTGATGTGAAGAGAATGAGCATTGTCTGTCAGTTCCTATTTGTGCTTGTGTGTCCCTCTGTTAAAAGTGATGTCTAGATCAGCATTATTTCTTTGTAACTGGGGAATCTTACTGCTGACTTAGATTTAGTATGCTTGCCTTAAAGTGGACCAAAACCTGTGATTTTTGCTATCCTGGAGTTTGGTCTGTCCCCTTGGGGTACCCCAGTTTTGGATGCCTGACTGTGTGAAACCCCATCGTTCACCGAGCAAAACTCACCTCATTTGCTTTAATCTCAAGTAAACCTTACGTTTTACTGGCAGTGGATCCTCTTAGCACCATGGAGTGAAGGATTAAGCCTTATTTACTTTTTTTTTGCGCACTTGTGAGCCATGGGGAGCGAGGCCTGCCTTTGGGGGGGACCCATAAAAAAATTACAAAGAGAATTGCATTGCGGACACGTGTTTTGTGTGGTCCAAATCACGAGACACAAAAGTGTCTAAAATACATCTAAAAACAATTCCAAACAGCCCAGAGATCCAGTGGCACATGCACCAGCCACAAAAAAGTGCTTTTTTGTAATAAAAAATATAAGTTTTTTAATAAAATCATATTGCGTGTAAAAGCCCACTTTTTCTCGGTTACCACATGTTTATTGGTAGACACCTTTTCCTGTCAAGTAGATTCCACCAAACTGAAACAGCGCTTTAGGAGAACTGCTATACCCTTCTTGCAGTTTTTCAAGAGAAACAAGCCTTTACATTTGAAATACAAATGTAAAACTATATATTTGCTGGAAGTACACACCTCAAGCTTTCTAGACGTGCCAGGCTTGTTGATGTGGGCGCAGTTTTCCTTCCAATCCATTCCAGGCCGTCCCTCATTCTTCCCCTGGTTCTTCTCCGCCCGAAGGGGCGTGGACTGCAAGATCAAAGATGTGGCTCCTCCCGGCCCCCTATAAATAGCAGCTGCCTCTTAACCAAGCCCAGTCTACTTCTTGCAGTGGAACTGCGAAGATCGCTTACACTCTCTCAGGGATTTTAGCAGCAATGCGGGGCCTCTAACCTGTCGGCTTGCTGCATGACCCTATTTCCACGGATTCCTCTGACCCATCTGATGCCTCCCCAGCTTTGGCTGTTTTCCTGGGATCCGTGACAGTAGGGTGAAACTCCGGGGTCTGGGGCGTTTTGTCAGGGCATATGGCTCTGGGCTGCAGGCTTCTCTAGAACAAGCAGGTCAGCCGCAGGTCTTTTATGGTGAACCTGCTGAGAAACCATGATATATTTTTTTATGTCACCCTCGCTTCTCCCACATGTATTTTATTTTTGGATTGTGTGTTTGTGCTTGTGTTACTTACTGCGTAGGGAAGTGGAGAGCTCCGTCGCCATAGCAGCGCTACGGCGAGGAGCGGTCCGCTGCCACTTCTCCCACATACTCACCACCCTTGTTCCCTCGCCGTGCGGAGGCCTCTTGATAGGGGGCGCGGGCCGCGGGCTCCTCGCGGTTGGGGGGGGGGCAGGTGGCGGTTGGAAGCCGCCGCTGCTAGGCCGCAATGGTGCTGGCCGGGGGGCGGAGTCACAAGCGAGCGGCGCACAGGCCTGGCTGTGTGGGCCATATTTTGATTACTGTCTCTTCTCTTTTTGATTTTAGATTGTGGAAGAAGGTTGAGGGTTGTGGTTTCTCCCGGTCCCTGTTGTAGGGGATCGGCTATAGGCTTAGGACATTAGCATCTATTTTGCCTTGCACGAATATTGCATATGCCAAAATCACCATAATGGACGCATCAAGGGATAGTGAGCCGGGCACCCCACTTGGGCAAGACAGGCTCTGCCCCTTGTGCAGACGGAATCCTCTGGGCGGGTTCAGCACAATTTGTTCCACTTGCGCCAGAGGCATTGTTTCGGACCATGAGAGGGCTGACGCTTCCGCCCCTAGTCCTGCGTCAGCTCCAGCCTCTCCGGATCCCCTGCTGCTGCAGTTAGCCCCTAGAGAAGGGGGAGACGGCAGGGACACACACTCTGATTTCGTACAGAGGCTGGCTAGCCTCGAGAAACAGCTCTTATTGGCAGCCCCTAAAAAGGCCTCGAGTAAGAAGCGGCACTTAGAGCCGGCTTACTCAGACGAAGATTTGTAAGGTTTTTTTGGTTCTGTGGAGGAAGGGGAGTTGGCAGATGAACCACTCTCAGAAGGTGATTTGCTCTCCGGTGGAGAAGACACCAACTCTGGTTGTTCCTCGGATGAGGATTCCTACCTCCCAGATGATACGGAAAGCTTGCTTTCCTCTGTTTTTGACACTTTACACATTGTTCCTCCAAAGGTGGCCAAGAGAAGGAAGGATGATTTGTTTCGGCCTGAAAGACAGCGGCGGGTTTTTCCTGAACAGCCGCATTTTTCTAAGATGGTGCTTAAGGAGTGGGAAAGGCCCAACAAGCTGCCGTCGGTTCCTAAGGGTCTGGAGAGACGGTATCCTGCTGAGTTGATTAAATTATGGTCGCATCCTCCCGAGGTGGGCCGGGAGGAGCCACATCTTTGATCTTGCAGCCCACGCCCCTTCGGGTGGAGAAGTCCCAGGGGAAGAATGAGGGATGGCCTAGAAGGAATAGGAAATGAAACCAATTCCACAGGTGAGTTTCACAGAATTGCGTTTTTTGTTTGCTCAGGGTTTCTCTAAAAAAAGAAATAATAAAGAAGCAGAATCAAAGTCACAAAAAAAAACAATATGCAAAAAAGAAAAAACAAGTTAAATCTGAAAAAGCAAGATCCCCCAAACAGAACAATACTCAACATGGCTACATAGATACTATCCAGGGAAGAGTTGCCAAACACCTCAAAGTAATGCATGCGTGTAAGGGTAAGGCAGCGCATTTGGCTCCCTTGAGCGGGCCATGCAGCCAATCAGTGCGCTCGCTCTCAGCTTGTGTCTGCGCCATGGGAGGGACTGGAAGGTGATTGGATCGGGCATCTTGGGGGGATACACACAATGGGGATGCCCCCACATTGAGGAACAACACCCCGGAAAGCAGTAATCCAGTTTGTTGTTCCTCTTTAACATGCAATGTCTTGTTTGTAATTTTTGCAAAAAACAAAAATATATATTTAAAAAAAAAAGTCTTGTTTATTTTAAATACATTGATTTTATTAAAGAAAACCATATTGCATGCGAAAGCCCCATTTCTCCCAATTACAATGGTACCACAGCCCAGGACACCCAGGAAACTGAAAAGAGCACTTTATAACATTTACAAATAAAATACAACTACTATCCACACTATGAAGGGTTGCTAGGAAGCAGGGGCCAGCTTCGGTAGCAAGCTACGAGCCTGCGTGGCCCCAGGCTTTTCTGCCGGCCCCTCCCCCGGGGGGGGGGGGGGTTAGGGCAATTGGCAAGTCACCCACTAGCCGCAGGTGACTTGCCAGCCCCCTAAGCCTTTTGAACTGGTATAGAGGTCTCATGGATCCCTTACCAGTTTGCAAAGGGTTAAATGTAAAAAAAGACACAACACAATTCCACTTCGATCCTCTGATGTTCCCCAACGATCCTGTTCTATGGCGATCGGATGACAGATGCCGGTTGATCAGTGGTGGGGGGCTGAGGAGGTAAAGCATCACAGCCCCTTGCTCCTCCAACCCTTTCTCCACCGTTCACCTGACACTACTGAGCATCTTTGGGCGTGTGTGGGATGGCGCCATCCGCCCAGCACACAAAAGGCTGGGCTAGCAGCTGCGATGGGGGAAGTGGGGGAGAGGGCTTATTTTGGACCCTCTCCTCACCACGGAAGAGCCCAGGGTGGGGGGCCCGGGTGAAGAGGAGACCCGGCAGGAGGAATCGAGTTGAGGCAGGTGAGTAAATGTCTTTTTTTTTAGCAGATGTCAGTGGAGGCAGAAGGGTCCTAAATTCTTCTCTAAAGTGCTTCTTAGGCCACACTGCTCCCCCTCATGTTCTTTCACTGTTTATCTTCTTCTCTGTTATTGCCGCCACCACAGTCTGCAAATGCTGGGTTAAGCATTAGCCGTTACACACCACTGGCTTGAGAAATTGTTCTTCATAAAAGCTTGACTCTCTCATCAGAGCACAATGATGTGTGTGCTGCACATGGAGCTAGAGTCCGAAGACACCCTAAGTAGCTCTGATGTCACACGATGGTCCATGAGCTGGAATTGATTGTTGTAAGGCTTTATTGACTGTAGTGTGATTAGCCAGATTAGAGGCAGCTGTAGATGTAGGTTGATCTGTAAAAATTAGATACCAGACAGGACCATGTGATGGATCCCTGCACACATCAGCCTGGACATTAAAGCTGACCAAAACTTACTGAACTTGTTAAATACATTTGGCCAAAGCCCCTGTCAATACTCCCTTATTAGGATGAAGAACTAGAAATGGATGTTTTCACTTTTGGAATTGTCTTGGAACACTGATTTTTTTGCTGTCCCTCTCTGTAAGATGGCAGGCGATCAGTCATTGCATAGTTGTGGCAATGACATCATTGCCACACACAACAGTGGCAATAAATGGAGGAGGCAGAGCTTTAAAAGTAAAACAGGCACCATTATTTGGGATTAGAGTGAAGCAGGAGTAGTGAAATTTGGCAAAAGGTTCTCTACATGGGGGGAGCAATTCAGGGGATGCAAGTTAAAAATGTGGGTTTTGGTTGGCTTTAAATTGAAGAGGAATTGGCCAAGATATTGAGGTTTACAGTTTCACCCCATGATTTATCTTTTTTTAAAAAAGTGGACGTGGCCCTTGGATCTGTGCTGCTGCATAATAATCAGCATAATGGACTGGGTCTGTAAGATTCCCAGAACATGCATAAGACACCCTGTCTGTGCTTCCCCAGTTGCTAGGTGACATTGGAGCCTAGACCAGCACTCCCAGACACACTCCTAAAGTGTGTCTCCAATCCTCCCCCCCCAGGGCTCTTCTGCGTGAAGATACGGCCCAAAACAGGCCCCCTCACCCCGCTCCTGCAGTCGCCGCAGCTAGCCCTGACTTTTTGAGGGTGGGGCATATGACGTCATCACGCAAAATAATCTTGTTTCTGGCCCAAGAATTCGCAAATCCCGGTGAGCAGCGGAGAGGGGTGGAGGGGCAGGAGACTTTGATCCCCTGCCTCGCCACCCCCCCTGCACTGATCACTGCCATGTCATCAGAGATCGCAAGGGACAGCGGTGAGGGACATCACAATGTATTTTTACTCAGTTTTGTGTGGTGTGTTTTTTCCTGGTATCCCTTTGTGAATTGGTAAGGGATCCATGAGACCCCGTACTAGTTTGCAAGGCTTGAGGGTCGAAGCTGGCCTCCTGTACCCTACTCTACAAGCACTGTCCCACGCCAATTTTGGGGGGTTAAAAATCCCTATAAAGCCTCTGTCCCATCACTCAGCAGGTATAAAAGGCTTCCAGCAGCAGCAGAGCAGAAGCCAGATTTATCTGCATGGGACACAGTGCTTGGGATAGATGTGAGGTAAGTATTAAAAAAAAAATGTTTTTTTCTTGTGTGCATGCTTTTTTATGTTAAACCCTTTGTGAACTGGTAAGGGGTCCAAGAAACCCCTATCCCAGTTCACAAGGCTTGGGGGCTGGCAAGTCACCTGTGGCTAGCGGGTGACTTGCCATTAACCCCAGCCCTTCATTACCTGCCTCCCAAAGCCTGGGGGGGGGGGGGTCTGCAAAGGTGTGTTTTGTGTCTGCAGAGCTGAAAGTATAATTAGACTTGACCTGGTATAATGCCATCCCAAGGATCCTTACCTACTTTTTCATGAAAATAAAAGTTAAATACCAGCCACCATATATGTTGTGTGTCTCCATCTGAGCTGAATACTTTTAAGCAATTCCTGGATAGTTTGGAATCACCCTTGCTATTTGAGAGGGAACAGGTGCCAGCACATGAAAACCTTATACACAACATTAATGGAGCAGGAGGAGACGTGCCATATTTTAATCCAGGTTTCTTTTGGCTTAGTGACCCCACTAACATATGTGTGGGGTAAATATGAAGTTATTTGATTAAGAGGACCAAAACCACGTCCCAACGACAGCTATAAGATTCCAGGACCGCTAGATCCCCCTCCCCCTGGGGCATCCATAATCGGGATGCCATGCTGTGTGAAACCCCCCAGGTTGCCAAGAAAATCACCTTCTTTCCCAGCATTTGTGAATAGCCAGTGCGGGCACGCTGCCTGTTAGAGTGTAGCAGGGGATGTGGCCGCCAGTGCGCTCAGGCAAAATGCAAACCATTTACTGCAGGAAAGCTGTAACTTTAAAGCAATAAATATGCTTTTATGTTTATACAGATCTGGGCAGAAGTAAAGTGGGATAAAGTGGGAATGGGTGAGGTGAAAAAAAGTGAGCAGAGGTGAGATGGTGAACAGAAGTTAGCAGAGATGAAAGGTGAGCACAGATCAGGTTCTGAGATGAGGCAGAAGAGCTGAAATTGGTAAAGGTTGAGTGAGCAGAGGTGAGGTTCACTGAAGTGAGGCAGAAGAGTTGAGGTAGAAATAAAATGACAGGGGTGAGGCAGGAAAAACTGAGATGAGGTGGAAAAAAGGGGGCAGAAGTGAGGTAGGCTGACTTGAGGAGAGAAAAGGCAATGAAGTAGTGAGGAGAGCTGAGGTGAGGCAAGGAAGAGGTTAAGTGGGAAGAAGTGGTCAGACTGGAAAAAGTCATGGTCAGGCAAGTTTAGGTGAGATAATTAGAGGTGAAGTATTGGACAGAGGTAAGCCTAAAGGGGGGTGGACAGAGGTGAAATGGGCATAGGTGGGTAGAGGTAAGCAGGAGTGGCAATGGCTGCAACTGGTGGCATATTCTAAGTATACAGCACGTCCTGTTCCAGAATATTCCTTACTCTTGGGTAATACATCCACTAGATGGCGCTGGACTGCAGAGACAGAAAAGTGGCTCCTCCCGGCCCCATATATACCAGGGACCTCCCACAAATTCCCCAGTTCTTCTCTGCAGTCTGGGCTGCGATGACTAGAAGGTGGATCTTTCTACTCGCAGGTGAGCGGGGCTTATTAGCCTGCGGCCCTGTAGGACTATTCCCACCCGTTCCTTTTCACTGCCTCCCAGCTTAGGCTGCGGTGGTCGGGTGATGGTAGGCAGCACCGCTGTCAGGTGCTAAGGACCGCTGCTCCTACCGCAGTCCCCCACCAAAGGGTAGGCGGTACAGGCCCGTGGTGAGCATTATGGGATGTCCGTCCCATGGCTGTTGGCCCTTCGTCCCCTGTCCCCTCAGATAGGCTCCTCTTAGGCTGGCTGCTGCTTCCCCTTCGCTCTCCCTGGGTAGATCTGGGGGGGGGGGAGTGTATGTGTTAACTTGTATTTATCCATGTTGTGATCCCGCTTTGCTTTGGTTGCACTGGGTTTTTATTATCGCCGCCACCGCGTTGTACTTCGCTCCGCAGATGGCAGCGGCATTGCCTCAGGCGCTGCTGCGCCGTCATTGTCTGGCCTTGTCACGGGGGCGCGTTTTCGTGCTCTTCGGGGGCGGGCCTTGCGGATGACGTTTTCCGCATCACTTCTCCGTGGCCCGCCCCTCGCGGTATATGCGGGCGCCATTTTGGAGCTCCTGTGCTGCGTGTCTGGCGTCTCCCTATCTATCGCGGTCCGTAAGTGCCCCTGCGGGCTGGCTTTTCTTTGTATTTCATTGTATTATGCTTACAGGATCTTTGCTTTATGTCTTGCAGGCGGGTCAAACTTTTTTGTGGTTACTCCCGGTCCTATCCCCTCTTTATTTGCGTCAATCCCAATTGGCCTGTTGTGTCACAATAATCACCATATGGAGGCTTCTCAGGATAATGTGCTTGGGGTTCCTTCGGGACAAACCTGGCTGTGTGTGGCGTGTGGGGTATCCCCTATAAGTGACAATGTCAGGGTGTGTGTACCCTGCGCCCAGCAGACGCTTGCGCTGCAATCTGGGTTACCAGTGGCTGGGCCTGTGCCCCCTCTGGCTTCGCCTACCCCCCCCCACGCTTATATCTGACTCCTAGTGAGGTGCATACTAGTGGGGAGTCTCAACCTGATTTGGCTGCACGGGTGGCCAGCATTGAGAGACATATTGCTGGGTTTGGCCCGCGTAAGGCTTCTGCTAAGAAGCGGCATTTATCACCTGGTGTTACTCTCTTTCCTATGGAGGCTGAGGAATTTTTTGACGTTACCGGTTATACCCCCCTGGAAGAGGGGGAATTATTTTCTGATTCGGAATCATCTGAAGAACAGCCGAGGGTTTATGGTGCCAATTCTGGGTCTGACCCATGGGCTTCAGATGATACTGACAGGCTTTTAGCTCACATTTTTGAAGTACTCTGTATCTCTCCTCCTGCCGTGGCTCCGCGGCAGAAGGGGGAGCTGTTTCATACTGTTAAACCACGCTTGGAGTTTCCTGAACAAACTCACTTTAATAATCTGGTGCTCAAAGAGTGGGAATGGCCTAGCCGGCTTCCCGGGGTACCAAAGAGTTGGGATAAGAGGTATCCCTTTCCCGCTGAGATGGTTAAACGTTGGTCATGCCCGAGGTGGATGCACCAGTTCTGGGGTTGTCCAACACATCCGTCATGCATTCCCCTGACTCTACTACCCTGAGGGATGCGGAGGACAGGTGCATAGATCAGCTGGCTAGCCATGCCTTTGCCTGTGTGGGGACCGCGCTGCGTCCGGTATGTGCCTCTGCCATTATGGCTGTTGCTATTAAAAGCCTGCTCAGGAGTCTCTTAAATGGGGCCCCTGATGATACAGGTAGTGAAGATTATAGAGCTCTTCTGTGTTGTGAAGAATTTGTTGCATATGTTCTCTCTGCCTTGGATGATACCATTAGAATGTGTGGCAGGGCATCTGCCTTGTTGGTGGTGGCTATACGCCGCTCGGTCTGGCTGCGCCAGTGGGCAGCTGACAACGCTGCTAAGAAGGCTGCGCCTCTTGGTGAACGTCTGGACTTACCTCAGCGTAGAAGGCAGCCCCGGTCCTTTCGGGGTTCATGTGCCTTTCTTCCTTCTTTCCGTGGTTCCAGAATTGGACGGGGAGCTTCCTTTGCAGGAGCCCGCAGAGATTTTTGGGGCAGGGACAGAGGACGTGGCAGCCCTGGTCCCTCCTGGGGTGCCAAGCCTAAGTCCTCCCCCAAGCCCCCTCAGGCATGAAGGGGCGCCCTCACCCATCCGGGTGGGGGGACGGCTTCGGCTCTTTGCTCACGTCTGGAGGCGTCATGTCTCAGACCGGTGGATTCAGGAGGTAGTGTCCTCTGGTTACAAGATAGAGTTTGCAGCCTGGCCGCCCCCAAGATTCATCAGATCCCAGTTAGCTCAAAGCCCCCAGTCAGCTCAGGGTCTGTTCCTTGCTGTCCAAGGCCTTCTGGAATTGGGAGTCATCTGCCGGGTGCCCCTGAGGGAAAGGGGCAAAGGCTACTATTTCAATCTTTTCATTGTTCCCAAAAAAGACGGGTCCATCAGACCCATCCTGGATTTAAAGCGCCTCAACAAATTTGTCAGATTCAGACACTTTTGCATGGAGACTCTGCGCTCCGCTGTGAATTCTCTACGCCCAGGGGACTTCATGACCTCTGTAGACATCAAGGATGCTTACCTTCACGTACCTATCTTTCCAGGTCATCAGAGACTCCTCAGGTTTGCTCTGGAGGATCAGCACTACCAATTTGTGGCCTTGCCCTTTGGTCTCACCTCGGCTCCCAGGGTATTCACCAAGGTGCTGGCAGGAGTGATGGCTTTGCTGAGATCTCAGGGCATTCGCATTCTTCCCTACTTGGACGACATGCTTATCGCTTCTCAGTCCTTCCAACAGGCAGAGCTGGATACTCAGGGGGTGGTGTCCACACTGGAGTCATTCGGCTGGGTGATCAACCACCCCAAATCTTCCCTGTCTCCTTCCATGGTGAAGTCTTTTCTGGGCATGATTCTGGATTCATCTCAGGTCAAGATCTTTCTTCCTCAGCAGAAGGTGGAGAGTCTTCAAGAGCAAGCACAGCTCCTTCTATCTTGTCCCCATCCATCCATCAGGCAGGGAATGCAGCTGGTGGGCCTGATGGTGTCCTGCTTCGAGGCGGTTCCATATGCTCAGTTTCACATGAGACCTCTTCAGCTACACCTTGTCAGTATGGGATCGGGACCCCATGTCCTTGGATCAGGTGTTTGTTCTGTCCCCTCTGGCCTGGCGGTCTCTATTGTGGTGGCTAGACTCAAGGAACCTGCTGGGGGGCAGATTCTCTCTGGCCCCTTGCTGAGAGACTGTCACCACGGACGCCAGTCTGACAGGTTGGGGGGCTTTTGGAAATCCCTGAAATTCCAGGGTCAGTGGGGCCCTCAGGAGGCCCACACCCCTATCAACATTCTGGAGTTGAGGACGATCAGGTTGGTTCTCGCCCACTTAACCCCACACCTTCGGGGTCGGGCTGTTCAGGTCCGCTTGGACAACCAGACAGCGGTTGCCTACATCAATCATCAGGGAGGGACCCGGAGCAGGAGGGCCCTCAGGGAAGTGTCTATGATTCTGTCCTGAGCGGAGGACAATGTTCCCTGCATCTCGGCTGTGTACATCCTGGGGGTGGAGAATCTGGAGGCAGACTCTCTGAGCAGGGGGACCTCTCGTCTGGGAGAATGGTCCCTCAGCAGCAGGGTGTTTCGCTCCCTGTGCCACCGCTGGGGTCAGCCGGATGTGGATCTGTTTGCGTCCCGTCACAATCACAAGCTTCCAGTCTTTGTCTCTCTGTCGCAGGATACTCTGGCCTTGGCCATGGATGCCTTGGCAATGTCTTGGACGATCTTTCAGCTCCTGTATGTGTTTCCCCCGTTTCCCCTGCTGGGCAGGGTGCTGCGCAAGATAGCTCAGGAAGGGGTGCCAGCCATACTGGTGGCCCCCTGTTGGCCAAGAAGAGTGTGCTTCGCAGTCATCGTGCAGCTGGCGGTAGATCAGTACGCCCTGCCCCGGGTTCCAGATCTGCTCACTCAGGGGCACCTACGCCACCCCAATTTACAAACGCTGGCTTTGACGGCCTGTCTGCTGAAACCTCTATCTTGATGGAAAAGGAGCTACCTGCCTCGGTTGTTAATACCATGATCAGGGCTAGGAAAAGCTCCTCTTCTTCCATCTACTACAGGGTTTGGCGTACTTACATTGACTGGTGCGAGTCTTCCCTGTCGTATGTTTTCTATTCCTAGGATTCTGGAGTTTCTGCAACATGGTTTGGATCTGGGTCTTCAGCTCAGTACTCTGAAAGGTCATGTTTCTGCCTTGGCCATTTTTTTCCAAAGATCTTTTGCTCAGCATCCCCTGGTCAAGACCTTCTTCCAGGGGGTTACTCATGTGCGTCCCCCACGTAAGCCTATATTACCAGTCTGGGACTTGAACTTGGTCTTATCTGCCCTGCAGGGGTCTCTCTTCGAGCCCTTGCAGGGGGCCCCTTTGTCCATTCTTACGCTTAAGGTAGTCTTTTTAGCGGCTATTACTTATGTTAGGCGTGTTTCTGAGTTGGAGGCGCTTTTCATCAAACCCCCTTACTTTGAGAGACACCAGGACAAGGTGGTGTTTCGTTTTAGGCCTAACTTTCTGCCTAAAGGTTGTTTCTGCTTTTCATCTCAATCAGGACATTGTTTTGCTTTCTCTGTGTCCTAATCCTAGTAACTCTAAGGAGAGGGTTTTACACTCTTTGGATGTGGTCAGGACAGGTTCAGCTGATCTCCTGCCTCCCCCATTCTCTGGCCCGCAATCACCGCATTGGCGAGGGACACAGGAGCTGACAATTGGAGGTGGGTAAAGAAAAAAAAATGGTTGTTTTTTTTAATAAATAAATAAAATGTGTGGTGTTTTTTTTTTACTGTTTACCCTTTGTAAAATCTATATGACCCCTATACCAGTTCACAAAGCTCTGGGTCTGGCAAGTCACCTGCAGCTAGCGGGTGGATTAACCCCAAGTCCCCCCCATAACCTGCCTCCCTAAAGGCCGGGAGGCAGAAGAGCCCATCGCCATTAGGCTATGCCGGTTTGTAGCTTACAGGGCCAGGGGCCACCATTAGCTGGTCCCGGGCTGATTATGCTGGGTAAGCGGGACCTCACGTCATTTTGGGGGGGATTTTTAAGGGTTTTAACCCCCGGCAAGGGGGAACCTATGTCGTTTTTTTTCTTTATTAAAATTAAAATTTTATAAAAAAAAATTGCAATATATTGTTTTTGAACAGAAATGGGATAATTTGTATCATCTTACGTGTAACGCATTATGTGTGTGCCACACAGCCTATGGAAATGGGGGGAGGGAGATGCCACACAGCCTATTGAAATGGGGGGAGAGGGGGATGCCACACAGCCTATGGGAATGGAGGGAGGGGGATGCCACACAGCCAATGGGAATGGGGGGAGAGGGATGCCACACAGCCAATGGGAATGGGGGAGGGGGATGCCACACAGCCTATACTAATGGGGGAAGGGGGATGCCACACAGCCAATGGGAATGGGGGAGAGGGGGATGCCACACAGCCTATACTAATGGGGGGAGAGGGATGCCACAGCCTATTGAAATGGGGGGAGAGGGGGATGCCACACAGCCTATGGGAATGGAGGGAGGGGGATGCCAAACAGCCAATGGGAATGGGGGGAGAGGGATGCCACACAGCCAATGGGAATGGGGGAGGGGGATGCCACACAGCCTATACTAATGGGGGGAGAGGGATGCCACACAGCCAATGGTAATGGGGGGAGGGGGATGCCACACAGCCTATGGGAATGGGGAGAGGGGGATGCCACACAGCCAATGGGAATTGGGGGAGAGGGGGATGCCACACAGCCAATGGGAATGGGGGGAGAGGGGGATGCCACACAGCCTATACTAATGGGGGAGAGGGATGCCACACAGCCAATGGGAATGGGGGGGAGGGGGATGCCACACAACCAATGGGAATGGGGAGAGTGGGATGCCACACAGCCTATACTAATGGGGGAAGGGGGGATGCCACATAGCCAATGGGAATGGGGGGAGAGGGATGCCACACAGCCAATGGGAATGGGGAAAGGGGGATGCCACACAGCCTATGATAATGGGGGAAGGGGGATGCCACGCTGCCAATGGGAATGGGGGGAGAGGGATGCCACACTGCCAATGGGAATGGGGAGAGGGGGATGCCACACAGCCTATACTAATGGGGGAAGGGAGATGCCACACAGCCAATGGGGAGAGGGGATGCCACACAGCCAATGGGAATGGGGGGGAGAGGGATGCCACACCGCCAATGGAAATGGGGGGAGAGCGATGCCACACAGCCTATGATAATGGGGAGAGGGGGATGCCACACTGCCAATGGGAATGGGGGGGCACACTGCCTATATGGGGAATAGGAGGGGGGGAATGCCACACTGCTTATGATAATGGGGTGCACACTGCCTATATGGGAATGGGAGGGGGGATGCCACACTGGGTATACGGGGAATGGGAGGGTGGAGAATGCCACACTGCCTATATGGGGAATGGAAGGGGGGAATGCCACACTGGGTATATGGGGAATGGGATGGGGACATGCTACACTGTCTATGGAATGGGGGCATCCCACACTGCCTATGGGAATGGGATAGGGGAATGCCACACTGTCTGTAAAATATTCTTTTTCTTATTTTCCTCCCCCAAATCCTAGATGTGTCTTATGGGCAGGTGCGAGGTGCGTCTTATATGGCGAAAAATACAGTGTGTGTGTGTGTGTGTGTGTGTGTATATATATATATATATATATATATATATATAGAATTTTGATGCAGGAGATATTTTTGAGTTTTGGAGACTACAGGAGTTTGAGGTGTGAATCAGCGAGTAGTCTCTCATGTGGGACACAAAAAAAGCATGTAGAGAGGCACTCTCTGTAAAAATACATTTTTATTAATTACATATTTATAATATGTAATTACATATATAACATATTAAAATCCCTTAAAAAACACATAAATCGAACAATAACACACAGGACAAACCAACATAAAGGTGTGTAGGCGATGGGGAGAGTCTCAACACTCTAATTGATATCAAATGCCTAGATATATGTGCTAAATCATTCAACATTCAAGTGTTCCAACTAAACATGCGTAATAAGTCTTGCCTATGATCCGGATGACTATAAAATCAATATATTTGTAAAGTGCAAGTGCTCCTAGTCAAACAATCAATTAGGAATTAATATTTCCAACCATAACAACTCATAAACATATAAACATATCAATCTACTCTATTTACCAATTAAATAATAATATGAAGATATAATCACCTGTATATATTATTAGGCATTCCAAAGGGGAACCACTGATGTATATCACAATACCTATCAAATCATTAAATCACAAATCTATCACAAAAAACATCACCAGAAATAAAGCCAAGGTATCATGAAAATAACATATGTGAAGTATCCCCACCGCCTACCGCACCAGGAGCCACGCGTTCCGCAGGCACATCACCCACTTCATCAGGCTATCATGTGGGAGACACCTTGTGACGTGTTGGCAGTTTGTGCATGTGGTTGCTAACATGCTTACACCGACCCACATACAAATATTATTAATTGGGAGGTGGGGTGGCATTAAACAGTCGCTATTATTACAGTGGGACTAAGAATTACATTAGGCCATCAAGTTCCTGTAGGCGTGAGGGAGAGAGTAAACGTTCTGGCTGGTCGAGAGCAAAGGATGCCCCCCCCACACAAATCGGTTCTAATTAGCTGTCCCTGGAAAAACAATTTCTTCCTGACCCAAAATTGAGAGCCAATTGATCCAAGGATCAGTGTTCCACTGTCTAGTGATGAGCATTTTATGGGGGGAGGACACGGTGTGGGAGAAATGAGCCCCCCCCCCCACAGTAGTGGAGAGGCATGAGAGGTAATGGAGTGCAGGTAAGTAATTGCTGGCCTATAGTTAAAAGGAAACTGTATAGGAGCGAGGTGACCTGTATTGACCTGTAATCCCTGAGAAGAGTTGCTGCAGCATACAGCTTTCCACCATATGTGCGGCAGACATGGGGAGCATGTCTAATGATCTCTGGTAATAGTTGTAGAGCGGCGCTCCGCCCCATGGCCCGCTTCATGGCTCCCAGCCGTGTGCTTGGAAAGCAGCTCTCTGCAGACACTCATTGCACATGTTGGGATGCGCTCAGCATCTTCACAGGCAGTTCAGTCCAGGACGCAGGAGCAGCCCCTTTCTCCCTATCCAGTATCTTGTGATGACCTCATCCCTTATTACAGTCTAATTGGACTGTTTCTTCATGCAACCGCTGATATAAGAGAGGCCTGGTGAGAATCTGACTTTGTGTGGTGAGGGCATGTCCTCTGCCACTGGCCAGGCTAACACTGACCGTAGGTAGAGCTTTACTGCACATCCGAGTCATCCTGCCAGTCACTGTGAGAAGCTGGCGTCCATGAGGTCCTCCCATCAAATTGCTTCCAGAGCGGCATGTCAGATTGTTGTGTCTCCCGCTGTAGTTTTATTTGATATGTTAGCAGGAGTGAAATCCGGCTTCTTCACAGTAAATTGTTCTGTCACTGGGAATGCTGTGCCGGAGGTCTGTGGGAACATTATGCCTCTTCCAGCTGACAGCTCTGTGGATGGGGTGTAAATGCCGCCGTGTCATTTGTCATTCCCCTATCCTTCAGAAAACATCCATATTCTAAGTATACAGCACGTCCTGTTCCAGAATATTCCTTACACATGGGTAATACATCTACAAGATGGCGCTGGATTGCAGAAAACAGCTTGTGGCTCCTCCCGGCCCTATATAAGTCAGGAACCTCCCACAAAATCCCCAGTTTTAATCTGCAGTCTGGACTGCGAAGATAGAAGATGGCTCTCTATATACGCAGGTGAGCGGGGCTTACCAGCCTGCGGCCCTGCAGGGCTATTACCACCCGTTCTGGACCTACTGCCTCCCAGCCTCGGCTGACTGGTTCGGGTGAAGGTAGGACAGCACCCGGGTTAGGTGCTTTGGGAGCGCTGCTCCGACCGCAGTCCCTGCTTTGACAGGGTAGGCGGTATAGGCCTGTGGTGAGCCTTGTGGGATGCCCCCTCCAGCTCCCGGGGTCCCCCTTTAATCCCTACTCCCCTTAGGTATCTGCCCCCTCCTCTCATATATTCTTAGTATACAGTACGTCCTGCTCCAGATAAGATTCTTTACTCTTTGGTATTACTCCGCCAGATGGCGCTGGACTGCAGATACCGCGAAATTGGCTCCTCCCGGCCCCTCAAATACCCGGGACCTCCTAAAAATCCCCAGAATTTCTCTGCAGTCTGGACTGTGAAGGACAAGAAGATGTCTCTCTCTTCTTGCAGGTGAGTGGGGCTATTAGCCTGCGGCCCTGTAGGACTATTCCCACCTGTTCCATTATTAATGTGCCTCCCAGCTTTGGCTGCGCTGGTGCGGGTGATGGTAGGCAGCACCGCTGTCGCGTGCTTAGGAGCGCTGCTCCACCGCAATCCCCCACCAAAGGGTAGGCGGTATAGGCATATGGTGAGCCTTTTATGGGATGCCCCTCCCGCACTATTGCCCCTTGCCCCTGTCTATCGGTGGGCCCTACGTTAAGTGGCCGCTGCCCTCCCTCGCTCTCCCTTGTAGCTCTCGGGGGGAGGGGGCTGTGCGTTAGTGCTTCACTTGGATGGTGTGCTTGTCGCTTTAGTCTCCGCACTGACTTGGTTGCACTGGTTGCGGCTTGAATATGCTGCGGCGGCATTACCTCAGGCGCTGCTGTGCCTTCATTGGCTGCTTGTCACGTGTGCTGCTTTGCGCTCTTCGGGGGGGGGGCGGGGCCTGCAGATGGCGCATTCCGCATCACTGTCTCCGCGGCCCGCCCCTCAAGGTATACTCGGCGCCATTTTTGTGAGTGCCCTCGCGGGCGGTTTTATTTTACCCTAATGTCATTTATGCATGTCGCTTATGGGGTTCTCTTCGCTTATGTCTTTCAGGCGGGTCAGACTCAATTGGTTTCTCCCGGCCCTACCCCCCCCCCCCCCTATTTATTCCATAAACTTTGTGAGGCCTAGTGTGCTTATTACTCCCACTTCCCTAGCAGGCTATTGGGGCATCCCGGGTATTGTGCCGCTATAATCACCATATGGAGGCGTCTCAGGATAATGTGCTCGGGTTTCCTTCGGGACAAGCCCGGCTGTGTGTTGCTTGTGGGGTGTCCTCTACAAGTGCTGACAATGTGTGGGTCTGTATACCTTGTGCCCAGCAGGTGCTTGCGCTGCAGCCTGGTTTTCCAGCAGCTGGGCCTGCGCCACGTATGGCTTCACCTACTCCCCCAAGCTTAAATTTGACTCCCATTGAGCTGCATACCAGTGGGGAATCTCAGCCTGATGTGTCTGCTAGACTGACTAGTGTTGAGAAGTTGCTTGCTAATACCATGCTGCTAAGAGGAGGCATTTGACGCCTGATGTCACTCTTTTCCCTATGGAGGCTAAAGAGTTCTTTGAACTGTCCGGTTTTACCCCCTTGGACGAAGGGGAGTTGTTCTCTGATTCAGAGTCATCTGATGAGAGGCCCAGGGGTCATGATGATTCTGGCTCTGACCCCTGGGCCCCAGATGATACTGATAGGCTGTTGGCTCAGATTTTTGAGGTACTGTCTATCTCTCCCCCGGTTGCGGCTCCTAAGCAGCAGGGGGAATTGTTTCATACTGCTAAGCCACGTTTAGAGTTTCCTGAGCAAGCCCATTTTAATAATCCCGTGCTCAAGGAATGGGAGCGTCCTAGCAGGCTCCCCGGAGTCCCTAAGAGTTGGGATAAGAGGTATCCCTTTCCTGCTGATGTGGTGAAGCGTTGTTCATCCCCTCCAGAGGTGGATACCCCAGTCCTAGGGTTGTCTACCACCTCTGTCATACATTCCCCTGATTCAACTACACTGCGGGATAGTGAGGACTGGCGTATTGATAAGCTGGCGTCCCATGCCTTTGCCTGTGTGGGGACGGTGCTGCGCCCGGTTTGTGCCTCTGCCATTACAGCAGTGGCTATTAGGACCCTGCTTAGAAGTGTCCTAGACGGTGCTCCTGATGATGTGTCTAGTGAAGAGTTTAATGCACTCTCTTGTTGTGAGGTTTTTGTGACTTATGTCCTCTCTGCCTTGGATGATACTATTAGGATGTGTGGCAGAGCCTCTGCCCTGGTGGTGGCTATACGCCAGTCGGTTTGGCTGCGCCAGTGGGCAGCTGACACCGCTGCCAAGAAGGCTCTCACTGGTTTTCCCTTCAAAGGCCTGCGCCTATTTGGGGACCGCCTGGACCTGTTTGCTAAGGGAGGCAGGTTACCCCAGCGCAGGAGGCAGTCTCGGTCCTTTCGGGGCCCAGGCTCCTTTTCTTCCCCCTACCGTGGATCCAGACAGGGGAGGGGGGTCTCCTTTACTGGGGCCCGAGGAGATTTCTGGGGTAGGGGCAGAGGACGTGGACGCCCTGGCTCATCCTGGGGCTCCAAGCCTAAGCCTTCTCCCAAGCCCCCTCAGGCATGAAGGGGCGCCCTCACCCATCCAGGTGGGGGGACGGCTTTAGCATTTTGCTCACGTCTGGAGGCTTCATGTCTCAGACCGGTGGATTCAGGAGGTAGTGTCCTCCGGTTACAAGATAGAGTTTGCTGCCTGGCCGCCCCCAAGATTCATCAGATCCCGGATGTCTCAGGACCCCATGTCAGCTCAGGCTCTAATTCTGGTGGTGCAAAGCCTTCTGGAGCTGGGGGTCATCTTTCAGGTCCCCTTACGACAAAGGGGCAAGGGGTTCTATTCCAACCTTTTCACCTTTTCAACCTTGTCAGGTGCAGGCGCTTTCGCATGGAAACTTTGCGCTCTGCTATCAGTTTCCTGCGTCTAGGGCACTTCAAGACCTCTGTGGACATCAAGGATGCTAACCTTCATATTCCTGTTTTTCTAGGTCATCAAAGATTCCTCAGGTTCGCTCTGGAGGATCAGCACTACCAATTTGTGGCATTGCCCTTCGGTCTAACTTCAGCTCACAGAGTGTTCACCAAGGTGCTGGCAGGAGTGATGTCTCTGCTAAGGTCTCAGGGCATTCGCGTGCTGCCCTATTTGGACGACATTCTCATCACTTCTCAGTCCCTCCAACAGGCAGAGCTGGATACTCAGCTAGTAGTGTCCACTCTGTAGTCATTTGGCTGGGTGATCAACCATCCCAAGTCTTCCCTGTCTCCCTCCTTGGTGACACCCTTCCTGGGAATGAATCTGGATACAGTTCAGGTAAGGATTTTTCTTCCTCAGCAGAAGGTGGACAGTCTGCTAGCGCAGGTTCAGTTCCTGCTATCTTGCCCTCATCCCTCCATCAGGCAGGGAATGCAGCTGGTGGGCCTGATGGTGTCGTGCTTCGAGGCGGTCCCTTATGCCCAGTTTCACATGAGGCCTCTGCAACTCCACATCTTGTCAGTATGGGACAAGGATCCTGCGTCCCTGGACCAGGTCCTTGTTCTGTCCCCCTTAGCCAGGAGGTCTCTCTCGTGGTGGCTGGACTCCAGGAACCTGTTGGTGGGCAGATCCTTTCTGGCCCCCTGCTGGGAGACGGTCACCACGGATGCCAGTCTGACGGGTTGGGGCGGGCTTCTGGAAGTCCCTACAGTTCCAAGGGCACTGGGGTCCTCAGGAGGCCCACACGCCTATCAACATTCTGGAATTGAGGGCGATCAGGTTGGTTCTGGCTCACTTAACCCAACACCTTCAGGGACGATCTGTTCAGGTACGCTCGGACAACCAGACGGTGGTTGCCTACATCAATCATCAGGGAGGGACCCGGAGCAAGGGGGCCCTCAAGGAAGCATTTCTGATCCTGTCCTGGGCGTAGGACAATGTTCCCTGCATCTCAGCTGTGTACATTCCGGGGGTGGAGAATCTGCAGGCAGACTCTCTGAGCAGGGGGACCTCTCGCCTGGGAGAGTGGTCCCTCTGCGACAGGGTGTTTCAATCTCTGTGTCACCGTTGGGGTCAACCAGATGTGGATCTGTTTGCATCCTGTCACAATCACAAGCTCCCAACTTTTGTCTCCCTGTCCCAGGATGCTCTGGCCTTGGCCACAGATGCTCTAGCAATGTCATGGCAGGATTTTCAGCTTCTGTATCTCTTTCCCCCATTCCCCCTGTTGGGCAGGGTTCTGCGCAAAATAGCTCAGGAAGGGGTGCCAGCTATCCTGGTGGCTCCCAGGTGGCCAAGAAGAGTGTGGTTCGCAGACGTAGTGCAGCTGGCAGTAGATCAGTATGCTCTGCCCAGGGTTCCCGACCTGCTCACTCAGGGACATTTACGCCATCCCAATTTACAAACTCTGGCTTTGACGGCCTGGCTGCTGAAACCTCCATTTTGATGGAAAAGGGGCTGTCTGCCTCTGTTGTTGACACCATGATCAAGGCTAGAAAGAAGTCTTCTTCTTCTATTTACTATGGGGTTTGGCGTGCCTACATTGACTGGTGTGAGTCTAGGTCTCTTTCCTGTCGTGTGTTCTCTATTCCCAGAATCCTGGAGTTCCTCCAACATGGTTCGGATCTGGGGCTTCAACTCAGTACTCTGAAGGGTCATGTCTCTGCCCTGGCTGTTTTCTTCCAGAGGTCTTTTGCTCAGGGTGTTACTCATGTGGGTGGTTTGAACTTGGTCTTGTCTGCCTTGCAGGGTGCTCCCTTTGAACCGTGCAGGAGGCTGCTTTGGCCATTCTTACTCTCAAGGTTGTCTTTTTGGTGGCTATCACTTCTGTTAGGCGTGTTTCTGAATTGGCGGCGCTTTCCATCCAGCCCCCCTACTTTGAGAGACACCAGGACAAGGTGGTGTTTTGCTTCAAGCCAGATTTTCTGCCTAAGGTTGTGTCTGCCTTTCATCTGAATCAGAACATTGTTCTACCTTCCTTGTGCCCTAATCCTAGTAACGCTAAGGAGAGGGTTTTGCATTCCTTGGATGTGGTTCGGAGTCTGAAGTACTATCTGGTGGCTACTGCACCTTTCAGAAAAACTGATGCTCTTTTTGTGGTCCCTTCTGGTCCTAGGAAGGGTCTGGCTCCTGCTAAATCTACTATCAGCAAATGGATCCGTCAGGCTGTGATTCAGGCCTACACTGCTAAGGGGAAGAATCCTCCCTTCCGCCTTACTGCTCATTCTACTTGTGCTATTGGGGCCTCTTGGGCTTTTCAGCACCAGGCTTCTGTTGAACAAGTTTGCAAGGACGCTACTTGGTCTTCTGTTCATACTTTTTCTAAGTTTTACAAGGTTGATGTTAGGGCCTCAGCTGATGCTGCTTTTGGCCGCAAGGTTATGCAGGCGGCAGTGGTCTGACCTGTCTGCTGTTACCTTTTTTGCTATTGGATGTCCCAAGAGTAAAGAATCTTATCTGGAGCAGGACGTACTAAGAATAATACAATTCTGTGATTACTCACCTGTAGATTTGTAATTATGAGTATACAGTACGTCCTGCTCCACCCCACCCTTTGTTCATTATCGTTGGATCCCCTGTATGGTGATTGTTATCATTGTTTGATAGTTGCTAGTTGGTTCTGTTATCATTCTCCCGGCTTCTTGTTTAACTGCTTTTCAATACTGAGGATTTGTGGGAGGTCCCGGGTATTTGAGGGGCCGGGAGGAGCCAATTTCGTGGTCTCTGCAGTCCAGCGCGGAGTAATACCCAAGAGTAAAGAATCTTATCTGGAGCAGGACGTACTGTATACTCATAATAACAATTCTACAGGTGAGTAATCACAGAATTGTATTTATTCTTTGTGTGCATCCCGTCCCGTTCCGGAAGATATCCTTACTCATGGGTTATTCATCTTCAGATGTCACGTGACTGCAGAGCAGAAAAAGTGGCCCCTCCCGGCCTATATCTACCGAGGCTCCTCCCACAAGACCCCAGTTTTTCTCTGCAGTCTCGGACTACCAGGATGAGAAAGTGGCTTTCTTTTCTGGCAGGTGAGCGGGGTCGTTGGCCCTATGGACCTGTTGAGCTATTCCCCACCCGTTCTGTATTACTATAATGCCCCCAGCCTTGGCTGTAGCGTTCGGGTGATGGTAGACAGCACCATTTTAGGTGCCAAGGAGCTATGCTCCGCCGCAACTCCCCCACCAAAGGGTAGACGGTTCAGGCTATGGTGAGCCTTATGGGATTCCCTGCCCGCTTTTGTGTACTTGTCCTCCCTTTCCATCTATAGTGGTTCCATTACCGTTGTCTCCCCTCGTTCCTCTTAATCTCCTTGGGGAAGATCTCCTTGGTGTTTATTTATTACATGCAATATTGTGTGGCACCTTTGGGTTTTATGTTCTGTTTTTATTTGGAGCGCATAGGCAGTGTTCCGCGTTTAATTTGATAGAACTGTATCTATTTTTGTGCTTCTGTACACCGCCGGGGCCGAGGGCGGCGACATTTACCTCAGAATTCTAACGGCACAGCCATTGGCTGTCCAAGTCATTTGAGCGCGTTCCTTCGCGCTCTTCGGAGGGAGGTGGGTGGGGCGAGTGACGCATTTTGCATCGCTCCCCCGTGGCCCGCCCCTCGAGGTGTATGTCTCGGCGCCATTTTGTCTCGGCGGTGCTGCGTGAATGACGCTCCCGTGTGCGGTCTGTAAGTGCCCTGGCGGGCTGTTTTTTATCTTTTAAAGTGGACCAACACCCAGGATTTTCACTATCCTGGGTTTTGGTCCACTTCGGTGGGACGCCCCGATCGGGGGTGCCCCGCTGTGTGAAACCCCCCAGAACGCCCGGAAACACTCACCTCACCACGCTCCTACGCAGGCGCTCGTCCAATCAGAGCGCTCAGAGACACTGTGGTATGCACGTACAAGCGGTGTCCAACCCCGATTTCGGATGCCCCCCCGGGGAGGGATCTGATCGACCCGGGAATCTTATTCCCTGGGTGTTGGTCCACTTTAATGTTACATTCTTGTGCTTACGGGATTTTATCTTGTCTTTTAGGCCTATAGAACTAGTGGTTTCTCCCGGCCTTTAGTTTTCATTAAGGGAATTTGTCTTATATTCTAAATCCTTCCACTTCCCTTGCGGTGCATAGCGGGCATCCCGGGTTTGCTTTGGCATTACTCCCATTTGGCCTTGCGAGCCATAATAATCACCATATGGAGGCTTCTCAAGACAACGAGTCCGGGGTTCCTTCGGGACAAGGCCGGTTCTGTACTGATTGTGGGATTTCCCCTGTACCTGGCGACTTCAAGGTCTGTCTCTCCTGCGCCCAGCAGACTTTTGCGTGGTTGTCTGGGATGCCCCTGCTGAGGGCAGCTTCGCTTCCCCTGAGACCTTGCCTGCTCCCTCTCTCTTGCATTCGACTTCGGTTGTGGCTCATGCTTCTGGGGATGCCCAGTCTGAATTCGCTACTAGATTGGCTGATCTGGAGAGGCGTATGGGTAGTTATGAGCCGCGCAAAGCTATTGGCAAGACACAGCATTTAATGGATAATTCCTATGTTTGCCCTATGACTTCTGAAGCGCTGTTGGTTTTTCCCCGGAGGGGGAATTATTCTCTGAGTCTGAATCTGAGGATCACAATAGGTCTTTTGATGAGCCTAGGGCTGGGTCCAGGCCTTGGGATGCAGCTGATACTGACAGGCTTCTTGCCCATTTATTTGAAGTGCTTGAAATATCTCCCCCTGTTTGTGCTGCTAAATCGCGCTGGAAATTTCCTGCTCAGGCTCATTTTAACAATCTTGTTTTGCATGAATGGGAAAAGCCCAGCAGACTTCCTGGTGTACCTTAGAGCTGGGACAAGAGGTATCCCTTTCCCCTGGATACCTCTAAATTATGGTGTTCCCCTCCTGAAGTAGAGGCACCAATTCTGGGATTATCCCACACCTCTGTGGTGCACTCACCTGACACTACCACCTTAAAAGATGTGGAAGACCGGCGCATTGATCAGCTGGCCACACATGGTTTTGCCTGTGCGGGGACCACTCTGCGCCCTGTGTGTGCATCTGCTATTACTACTGTGGCAATTAGAAGACTGATCAGAAGTGCCTTGGAGGGTGGTTCTGCGGCATTAGGCAGAGATGTATTTAACTGGCTTATGTATTGTGACAAATGTACTTCTTATGTTCTTTCTGCCCTAGAAGATGCCATTAGAATGTGTACCAGAACCTCTGCCTTGCTGGTTGCCTTACGCCGTTCTGTTTGGCTGCGCCAATGGATGGCTGATATTGCTGCTAAGAAGGCTCTTACCGGGGCCCCTTTTAAAGGACTGCGCCTTTTCGGAGAACGTCTGGATCTGTTTGCCAAGGAAGGTAAGCTGCCTCAACGCAAGAAGCCACTCAGGCCCTTTCGGGGGGCCAGAGTTGCTCTCTCCCCTTTTTATTCCCCCAGAAGAAGAAGGGGAGCACCCCCTGCGGGAGGCCGTGGTGAGTCATGGGGCAGAGGCAGAGGACGTGGCAGGCCTGGTCTTTCCTGGGGTTCTAAGCCAAAATCCTCTCCCAAACCACCGCAGGCATAAGGGGCGCCCTCACCCATCCGGGTGGGGGGACGGCTTCGGTTTTTTGCTCACATCTGGAGACGTCTTGTCTCAGACCGGTGGATTCAGGAGGTAGTCTCCTCCGGTTACAAGAGTTTATCACCTGGCCGCCCCCAAGATTCACAAAATCACGGATGGCTCAGGACCCCCTGTCAGCTCAGTGTCTGTACTTGGCTGTCCAAAATCTACTGGATTTGGGGGTCATTTGCCCTTTCCCTCTGTGGGAAAGGGGCATGGGCTATTATTCCAATCTTTTCACTGTTCCAAAAAAGGACGGGTCAGTCAGGCCTATCCTGGATTTAAAGCTCCTCAACAAATTTGTCAGGTTCAGGCACTTTCGCATGGAGACTCTGCGTTCTGCCATAAATTCTCTTCGCCCAGGGGTCTTCTTGGCCTCTATAGACATCAAGGATGCTTACCTTCACGTGCCAATTTTTGCAGGCCATCAAAAATTTCTCAGGTTCGCAGTGGAAGATCAGCATTACCAGTTTGTGGCTCTGCCATTCGGCCTTACTTCGGCTCCCAGGGTGTTCTCCAAGGTGTTGGCTGGAGTAATGGCTCTGCTGAGGGCTCAGGGCATTCGCATTCTTCCTTATCTGGACGACATTCTTGTAGCTTCCCAGACTTTATAACAAGCAGAGTTGGATGTTCGGATGGTCATCTCCACTCTGGAAAAGTTTGGATGGGTGATCAATCTTCCCAAATCTTCCCTGTCTCCTCTCAGGATAAAGACTTTTCTGGGAATGACTCGGGATACCTCTCAAGTCAAGGTATTTCTCCCTCAGCTGAAGATAGAGGGTCTTCAGGCGCAAACACAGCTTCTTCTGTCTTGTCCTCATCCGTCCATCAGACAGCCTATGCAGGTGGTGGGTCTGATGGTGTCCAGCTTCGAGGCTGTCCCATATGCTCAGTTTCACATGAGGCCTCTCCAGGTTCATCTCTTGTCTGTGTGGGATCGGGACCCAGGATCTTTGGACCAGGTTTTTGTTCTGCCCCCTCTGGTCAGACGGTCTCTGTCATGGTGGCGGGACCCAAGGAATCTGCTTCTGGGCAGATCTTTTCTGACTCCCTGCTGGGAAGTGGTCACCACGGATGCCAGCCTGACAGGTTGGGGGGTTTTTGGAGGTCCCTGAAATTCCAGGGGCAGTGGGGTCCTCAAGAGGCCCATGCCCCAATCAACATTCTGGAACTGAGGGCAGTAAGGTTAGTGCTTTACCAGCTGACCTTGCACCTTCGGGGTCTGGCAGTTCAGATTCACTTAGACAACAAGACAGCGGTGGCTTACATCAATCATCAGGGAGGAACCAGGAGCAAGAGGGCTCTCAAGGAAGTATCCCTGATTCTGTCCTGGGCGGAGGACAATGTTCCTGTATCTCGGCGGTGTACATTACGGGAGTGGAGAATCTGGAAGCAGACTCTCTGAGCAGGGGGGCCTCCCGCATGGGAGAATGGTCCCTCAGCAACAGGGTGTTTCATTCTCTGTGTCTCCGCTGGGGTCAGCCGGATGTGGATCTCTTTGCTTCACGTCACAATCACAAGCTCCCAATTTTTGTATCCCTGTCACAGGATCCCCTGGCCCTGTCAGTGGATGCTCTGACAATGTCTTGGAAGAGCTCCTTTATGTTTTTCCTCCGTTTCCTCTGCTGGGCAAAGTACTGTCCAAAATAGCCCAGGAGGGAGTGCCAGCCATTCTGGTGGCCCCGTGTTGGCCAAGAAGAATTTGGTTCGCAGAAATCGTACAGTTGGCGGTAGATCAGTTCGTACTGCCCCTGGTGCCGGACCTGCTCACTCAAGGGCGGCTCCGCCACCCCAATTTACAAACGCTAGCTTTGACGGCCTGGCTGCTGAAACCTCCAGCTTGATGGATAAGGGGTTGCCGGCCTCTGTAGTTAATACCATGTTCAGAGCTAGGAAAAAGTCTTCGTCCACCATTTACTACCGGGTTTGGCGTGCTTACATTGACTGGTGTGAGTCCAGATCACCTCCATGTCGGGTGTTCTCAATTCCCAGGATTTTGAAGTTCTTACAAAATGGTTTGGATATGGGTTTTCAGCTTAGTATGCTGAAGGGCCATGTCTCTGTTCTTGCTGTGTTTTTCCAAAGATCTTTTGCTCAGCATCATCTGGTTAAGACCTTCTTTCAAAGTGTCACTCATGTGCGTCCTCCACGCAAGGCCATGCTACCTGTTTGGGATTTGAACTTGGTTTTGTCTGCCATGCAGGGGTCTCCCTTTGAACCTTTGCAGGAGGCGGCTTTATCCACTCTCACGGTCAAGGTAGCCTTTTTGGTGGCTATTACCTCAGTCAGGCGTGTTTCTGGTTGTGTCTGCTTTTCATCTCAATCAGGACATTGTGTTGTCTTCTTTGTGCCCTAATCCTAGTAACCCCAAGGAAAGGGTTTTACATTCTCTTGATGTTGTTAGAACTGTGAAGATTTATTTGGTGGCTACTGAACCCTTCAGGAAGAATGATGCTCTCTTTGTGGTTCCGTCTGGTTCTAAGAAGGGCCAGGCTCCTGCTAAATCCACAGTGGATCCGTCAGGCTGTTATTCAGGCTTATTCTGCTAAGGGAAAGAAACCTCCTTTCCGCCTTACTGCTCATTCTACCCGTGCTATTGGTGCCTCTTGGGCTTTTCAGCACCAAGCCTCTGTTGAACAAGTTTGCAAGGCCGCCATTTGGTCTTCTGTTCATACTTTTGCTAAGTTTTACAAGGTTGATGTTAGGGCCTCAGCTGATGCTGCTTTTGGCCACAAAGTTCTTCAGGCAGCAATGGTTTAGTGTTTGTTGCCGCCTTTGGGGATCCCACCCTACCTTACGGACACTGTTATTGGATGTCCCATGAGTAAGGATATCTTCCGGAACGGGACAGGATGTACACAAAGAATAATACAATTCTGTGATTACTCACCTGTAGAATTGATATTATTGGTGAACATCCCGTTCCGCCCCACCCTTGTTGTTCTTGTTACCTCTTTATGGTGATTGTTGATTATTTCTCCCGGCTTTTGTTAACTGCTTTTTTTTTTAATCTTGTGGGAGGAGCCTCGGTATATATAGGCCGGGAGGGGCCACTTTTTCTGCTCTGCAGTCACGTGACATCTGAAGATGAATAACCCATGAGTAAGGATATCTTCCAGAACGGACGGGATGTACACCAATAATATCAATTCTACAGGTGAGTAATCACAGAATTGTATTTTTTCACTAGTAGCCCCCTTCCTTCGCTCTCCCTGGAGATCTCGGGGGGGGGGGGGGGGTGTGTGTGGTATGTCAAGCGGCCTGAATGTTCACTTGCTTGTGCCAGAATAGATATTGTTGTATCCTGCATGTCTTGCTTAATGTGTTTTTTTACTGGCAGCCGCCGCCGCGTGTTTGTACATCGCTCCGCGGACGGCGGCGACATTACCTCAGGCTCTGCCGCGCCGTCCAATCGGGATCCGGCAGGATCATGTGGGTGCGATTCGTGCTCTTCGGGGGGAGGCGGGCTCTGCGGAAAACATCCGCATCACTTCTCTGGTGGCCTGCCCCTCGAGGTATATGCGGACGCCATTTTTGCCTCCCTCGTGCTGCGTGTCTGCTGTTTCTACCGCGGTCCGTGAGTGCCCCTGCGGAGTGAATTGTTATGTGCATATATATATATTTACTGTATTCTTACGGGGATGTCTTCTTATGTCTTTCAGGCGGGTCATTGTGGTTTCTCCCGGTCCTCCCACTTTTAGTTTTGGGCTATTCAATTATATCTCCCACATCCCTAGCGGGCTATTGGGGCATCCCAGGTTGCTATCATTAGCGTTAACCCTATATTGGCCTATTGTGCCACTATAATCACCATATGGAGGCTTCTGGGGATAATGTGCTTGGGGTTCCTTCGGGACAAGCCCAGCTATGTGTTGTGTGTGAAGTATCCCCTATAAGTGATGATGTCAGGGTGTGTGTACCCTGTGCCCAGCAGGTGCTTGCACTGCAGCATGGGTTGCCTGTTACTGGTGCGGCGCCCCCTCGGGCTTCGCCTACCCCCCCACGCTTACATCTGACCCCCTCCGAGGGGCATAATAGCGGGGAGTCTCAACCTGATTTAGCTACACGGGTGGCCAGCATTGAAAAACATCTCACTGGGTCTGCCCCGCATAAGGCTTCTGCTAAGAAGCGGCATTTATCACCCACGGTTTCCCTCTTCCCTGCAGAAAACAAGGACCCTTACTCACTCTCAGGCTTTACCCCCTTGAGGAGGGGGAGATATTTTCTAATTCAGAATCCTCTGAGGAACAACCTAAGATTTACAGTAGTACTGGGACTCCTTTTGGGGAAGACCCGTGGTCCCCTGATGACACTGACAGGCTTCTGAGTCATATTTTTGAAGTGCTTTGTATTTCTCCCCCGGCATTGGCCCCGCAGCAGCAGGTCGAGCTTTTTCATACGGTTAAGCCACGCTGGGAGTTCCCTGAGCAGTCTCACTTTAATAATCTAGTGCTCAAGGAATGGGAACGGCCTAGCAAGCTGCCAGGAGTGCCTAAGAGTTGGGACAAGAGATATCCCTTTCCTGCTGATGTTGTTAAGCATTGGTCATGTCCTCCCGAGGTGGATGCGCCCGTTCTCGGGTTGTCCAATACATCTGTCATGCATTCTCCTGATAGTACTACCCTGCGGGATGGGGAGGACCGGCGCTTGGACCAACTGGCCTGTCACGCCTTTGCCTGTGTGGGGACGGCTCTGCGCCCGATTTGTGCTTCTGCTATCACGGCTATTGCCATTAAAGGGGTGCTTAAGAGTCTCTTGGACGGGGAATCTGAGGATGCGGGTAGAGAAGAGTATAGATCTCTACTGCTTTGTGAGGAATTTATTGCATATATTCTGTCTGCTATGGATGATACCATTAGAATGTGTGGTAGAACTTCTGCCTAGTTGGTGGCTATACACCGCTCTGTCTGGCTACGTCAATGGGTAGCTGATAATGCTGCTAAGAAAGCCCTCAGTGGCTTCCCTTTCAAGGGCTTGCGTCTCTTTGAGGAGCGTTTGGATTTGTTTGCCAGGGGTGGCAGGTTACCTCAATGTAGGAGGCCGTCCCGGTCCTTTCCGGGGATGGGTGCCTTTCTCTCATCCTTCCGTGGTTCCAGAACTGGCCGAGGAGTCTCCTTTACTGGGCTCCAAGGAGATCACTGAGGAAGGGGCAGAGGACGTGGCCGTCCTGGCCTCTCCTGGGGTCCCAAGCCAAAATCCTCTCCCAAGCCCCCTCAGGCATGAAGGGGCGCCCTCAGCGATCTGGGTGGGGGGACGGCTCCGACTCACGTCTGGAGGCTTCACGTCTCAGACCGATGGATTCAGGAGGTAGTGTCCTCCGGTTACAAGATAGAGTTTGCAGCCTGGCTGCCCCCAAGATTCATCAAATCCCGGATGGCTCAAAACCCCCTGTCAGCTCAGGGTCTGTGCCTTACTGTCCAAAACCTTCTGGAGTCGGGGGTCATCTGCCAGGGGCCTTTGAGGGAAAGGGGCAGAAGATACTATTCCAATCTTTTCATTGTTCCCAAAAATGACGGGTCCATCAGACCCACCAGATCTATCCTGGATTTAAAGTGCCTCAACAAATTTGTCAGATCCAGACACTTTCGCATGGAGACTCTACCCTCAGCTGTCAATTCCCTGCGCCCGGGAGACTTCATGACCTCTGTAGACAAAGACGCTTACCTTCATGTACCAATCTTTCCAGGTCATCAGAGATTCCTCAGGTTCGCTCTGGAGGGTCAGCACTATCAATTTGTGGTCTTACCTTTCAGTCTCACCTCGGCTCCCAGGGTATTCACCAAGGTGCTGGCGGGCGTACTGGCTCTGCTGAGATCTCAAGGCATCCGCATCCTGCCTTACTTATTCTCATCACTTCTCAGTCCTTCCAGCAGGCCGAGCTGGATATCCAGCTGGTGGTGTCCACTCTGGAGTCCTTCGGCTGGGTGATAAATCACCCCAAGTCTTTCCTGTCAGCGTCAATAGTGAGGTCCTTTCTGGGCATGACTCTGGATACATGTCAGGTCAAGATCCTTCTCCCTCAGCAGAAGGTGGAGAATCTTCAGGCCCTAGCCAGGCATCTTCTGTCTTCCCCTCACCCCTCCATCCTGCAGGGGATGCAGTTGGTGGGACTGATGGTGTCCTGCTTCGAGGCAGTTCCATACGCTCAGTTTCACATGAGACCCCTTCAAATTCACCTCTTGTCAGTTTGGGATCGGGACCCTCGGTCCCTGGATCAGGAGGTGGTTCTGTCCCCCTGGCCAGACGGTTTCTCTCGTGGTGGCTGGACTCAAGAAACCTGTTGGTGGGCAGATCCTTTCTGGCCCCATGCTGGGAGACAGTCACCACAGATGCCAGCCTGACAGGTTGGGGGGCTTCTGGAAATACCTGAAATTCCAGGGTCAGTGGGGCCCTCAGGAGGCCTACACCCCTATCAACATTCTGGAATTGAGGGCGATAAGGTTGGTTCTCGCCCAACTGACTCCACACCTTCGAGGTCGGGTGGTTCAGGTCTGCTCGGACAACCAGACGGCGATTGCCTACATCAATCATCAGGGAGGGACCCGGAGCAAGAGGGCTCTCAAGGAAGTGTCCCTGATCCTGTCTTGGGCGGAGGAGAATGTTCCCTGCATCTCAGCCGTGTACATCCTGGGGGTGGAGAATCTGGAGGCAGACTCCCTCAGCAGGGGGGACCTCTCGTCTGGGAGAATGGTCCCTCAGCAGCAAGTTGTTTCACTCCCTGTGGGTCAGTCAGATGTGGATCTGTTTGCGTCCCGTCACAATCACAAGCTTCCAGTCTTTGTCTCTATGTCACAGGATCCTCTGACCTTGGCCACGGATGCTCTAGCAATGTCTTGGAAGAGTTTTCAGCTTCTCTATGTGTTTCCTTCTTTCCCTCTGCTGGGCAGGGTGTTGCGCAAGATTGCTCAGGAAGGGGTGCCAGCCATTCTGGTGGACCCCCATTGGTCAAGAAGGGTGTGGTTCGCAGACGTTGTGCAGTTGGCAGTAGATCAGTATGCTCTGCCCAAGGATCCAGACCTGCTCACTCAGGGGCAGCTACGCCATCCCAGTTTACAAACGCTGGCTTTGACGGCCTGGCTGCTGAAACCTCCATCCTGATGGAGAAGGGGCTGCCTGGCTCTGTAGTTTATACTATGATTCGGGCTAGGAAGCAGTCCTCGTCGTCCATCTACTATAGGGTATGGCATGCTTACATTGACTGGTGTGAGTCTAAGTCGCTTCCATGTCGGGTGTATTTTAAGTATACTGCACGTCCTGTTCCAGAAGATATTCCTTACACTTGGGATATACTCCAGTAGATGGCGCTGGACTGCAGAGACAGAAAAGTGGCTCCTCCTGGCCCCATAAATACCTGGGACCTCCCACAAAATCCCAAGTTCTTCTCTGCAGCCCTGGCTGCGATGACTAGAAGATGGCTCTCTCTACTCGCAGGTGAGCGGGGCTATTAGCCTTCGGCCCTGTAAGACTATTCCCACCCGTTTCCTTCTACTGCCTCCCAGCTCAGGCTGCTCTGGTTCGGGTGAGGTAGGCAGCACCGCTGTCAGGTGCTAAGGAGCGCTGCTCCAACCGCAGTCCCCCACCAAAGGGTAGGCGTTATAGGCCCATGGTGAGCCTTATGGGATCTTTTGCTTATGTCTTGCAGGCGGGTCAAACTTTGTGGTTTCTCCCGGTCCTATCCCCTCTATTTAGTGTTAACTCTTATTGGAGGGCTATTACATACCATTACTCCCACTTCCCTAGCGGGTTATTGGGGCATCCCGGGTTGCTTTTATTAGCGTCAATCCCTATTGGCCTGTTGTGCCGTGATAATCACCATATGGAGGCTTTTCAGGATAATGTGCTCGGGGTTCCTTCGGGACAAGCCCGGCTGTGTGTGGCGTGTGGGGTATCCCCTATAAGTGATGATGTCAGGGTGTGTGTACCCTGCGCCCAGCAGGTACTGCCCTGCAGTCTCGTTTACCTGCGGCTGGGCCTAGTGCTGCGCCCCCTCTGGCTTCGCCTACCCCCCCACGTTTACACCTGACTCCCAGTGAGGTGCATACCAGTGGGGAGTCTGAACCTGATTTGGCTACCCGGGTAGCCAGCATTGAAAGGCATATTGCTGGTTCTGGTCCGCGTAAGGCTCCTGCTAAGCGGCGGCATCTGGCACCCGGTGTTACTCTTTTTCCTATGGAAGCTGAGGAGTTTTTTGATGTTACTGGTTATACCCCCCTGGAAGAAGGGGAAATATTCTCTGATTCAGAATCATCTGAGGATCAGCCTAGGGTTATGCTGAGTCCGGATCTGACCCATGGGCTTCAGATGATACTGACAGGCTTTTAGCTCACATTTTTAAAGTACTCTGTATCTCTCCTCCTGCCGTGGCCCCGTGGCAGCAGGGGGAGCTGTTTCATACTGTTAAGCCACGTTTGGAGTTTTCTGAACAAACTCACTTTAATAATCTGATTCTCAAGGAGTGGGAACGGCCTAGCCGGCTTCCCGGGGTTCCAAAGAGTTGGGATAAGAGGTATCCCTTTCCTGCTGAAATGGTTAAACATTGGTCCTGTCCTCCAGAGGTGGATGCACCAGTTCTGGGGTTGTCTAACACATCTGTCATGCATTCCCCTGACACTACTACATTGAGGGATGGGGAAGACAGGCGCATGGATCAGCTGGCTTGCCATGCCTTTGCCTGTGTTGGGACCGCGCTCCGTCCGGTCTGTGCCTCTGCTATCACGGCTGTTGCTATGATGATGCTGGTAGTGAAGAGTATAGAGCTCTTCTGCGTTGTGAGGAATTTGTTGCATATGTTCTCTCTGCCCTGGATTACACCATTAGAATGTGTGGCAGAGCTTCTGCCTTGTTGGTGGCTATACGCCGCTCAGTCTGGCTGCGCCAGTGGGCAGCTGACAATGCTGCCAAAAAGGCCCTCACTGGTTTTCCCTTCAAGGGGCTGCGCCTCTTTGGGGAACGTTTGGACTTGTTTGTTAAAGGGGGCAAATTACCTCAGTGTAGAAGGCAGCCCCGGTCCTTTCGGGGTTCAGGTGCCTTTTCTCCTTCCTTCAGGGGCTCCAGAATTGGACGGGGAAATTCCCAAGACTGGGGTCCGAAGACTAAGTCCTCCCCCAAGCCCCCTCAGGCATGAAGGGGCACCCTCACCCATCCGGGTGGGGGGACGGCTTCGGCTCTTGGCTCACGTCTGGACGCGTCATGTCTCAGACCGGTGGATTTAGGAGGTAGTTTCCTCTGGTTACAAGATAGAGTTTGCAGCCGGGCCGCCCCCAAGATTCATCAAATCTCGTGTAGCTCAAAACCCCTTGTCAGCTCAGTGTCTCTCGCTGGCTGTCCAAGGCCTTCTAGACCTAGGTGTCATCTGCCAGGTGCCCTTGAAGGAAAGGGGCAAAGGCTATTATTCCAATCTTTTCATTGTGCCCAAAAAGGATGGGTCCATCAGACCTATCCTGGATTTAAAGCTTCTCAAAAAGTTTGTCAGATTCAGACACTTTCGCATGGAGACTCTGTGCTCAGCTGTGAATTTCCTACGCCCAGGGGACTTCATGACCTCTGTAGACATCAAGGATGCTTACCTTCATGTCCCTATCTTTCCAGGTCATCAGAGGTTCCTCAGGTTCGCTCTGGAGGATCAGCACTACCAATTTGTGGCCTTGCCCTTCGGCCTCCCCTCGGCCCCCAGGGTATTCACCAAGGTGCTGGCAGGAGTGATGGCCCTGCTGAGATCTCAGAGCATTCGCATTCTTCCCTACCTGGACGACATGCTTCTTGCTTCTCAGTTCTTCCATCAGGCAGAGCTGGACACTCAGAGGGTGGTGTCCACACTGGAATCCTTCGGCTGGGTGATCAATCACCCCAAATCTTCCCTGTCTCCTTCCATGGTGAAGTCTTTTCTGGGCATGATTCTGGATTCAGCTCAGGTCAAGATCTTTCTTCCTCAGTAGAAGGTGGAGGTCCTTCAAGAGAAAGTTCACCTCCTGCTGTCTTGTCCCCATCTATCCATCAGGCTGGTGTCCTGCTTCAAGGCGGTTCCATATGCTCAGTTCCACATGTTCAGTTCAGCTCTTGTCAGTATGTGATCGGGACCCTGTGTCCCTGCATCAGGTGTTTGTCTTGTCCCCTCAGGTCAGGCGGTCTCTAGTGTGGTGGTTGGTCTCAGGGAACCTGCTGGGGGGCAGGTCCTTTCTGGGCCCCTGCTGGAAGACTGTCATCACGGATGCCAGTCTGGCAGGTTGGGGGGGATTCTGGAAGTCCCTGAAATTCCAGGGTCAGTGGGGCCCTCAGGAGGCCCATGCCCCTAACAACATTCTGGAATTGAGGGCAATCAGGTTGGTTCTCGCCCACTTAACCCCTCACCTGAGGGGTCGGGCTGTTCAGATCCGCTCAGACAACCAGACGGCGGTTGCCTACATCAATCATCAGGGAGGGACCCGGAGCAAGAGGGCCCTCAAGGAAGTGTCTCTGATACTGTCCTGGGCGGAGGAAAATGTTCCCTGCATCTCAGCTGTGTACATCCCGGGGGTGGAGAATCTGGAGGCAGACTCTCTGAGCAGGGGGACCTCTCATCTGGGAGAGTGGTCCCTCAGCAGCAAGGTGTTTCGCTCCCTGTGCCACCACTGGGGTCAGCCGGACGTGGATCTATTTGCGTCCTGTCACAATCACAAGCTTCCAGTCTTTGTCTCTCTGTCCCAGGATCCTCTGGCCTTGGCCACGGATGCCCTGGCAATGTCCTGGACGAGGTTCCAGCTCCTGTATGCGTTTCCCCCGTTTCCACTGCTGGGCAGGGTGCTGCGCAAGATAGTTCAGGAAGGGGTGCCAACCTGGTGGCCCCCTGTTGGCCAAGAAGAGTGTGGTTCGCAGACATCATGCAGTTGGCAGTAGATCAGTACGCCCTGCCACTGGTTCCAGATCTGCCCACTCAGGGACACCTACGCCACCCCAATTTACAAACGCTGGCTTTGACGGCCTGGCTGTTGAAACCTCCATCTTGATGGAAAAAGGGCTGCCTGCCTCGGTGGTGAACCATGATCAGGGCTAGGAAGAGCTCCTCTTCTTCCATCTATTACAGGGTCTGGCGTACTTACATTGACTGGTGTGAGTCCCACTCGCTTCCCTGTCGTGTGTTTTCTATTCCTAGGATTCTGGAGTTTCTCCAACATGGTTTGGATCTGGGTCTTCAGCTCAGTACTCTGAAAGGCCATGTGTCTGCTTTGGCTATTTTCTCCCAAAGATCCTTTGTTCAGCATCCCCTGGTCAAGACCTTTTTCCTGGGGGTTACTCACGTGCGTCCCCCTCGTAAGCCTATGTTACCAGTCTGGGACTTGAACTTGGTCTTGTCTGCCCTGCAGGGGTCTCCCTTTGAGCCCTTGCAAGGGGCCCCTCTGTCGATTCTTACGCTTAAGGTGGTAATTTTGGTGGCTATCACTTCTGTTAGGCGTGTTTCTGAGTTGGCAGCGCTTTCCATCAAGCCTCCTTATTTTGAGAGACACCAGGACAAGGTGGTGTTTCGTTTTAAGCCAGATTTTCTACCTAATGTTGTTTCTGCCTTTCATCTCAATCAGGACATTGTTTTGCCTTCTCTGTGTCCTAATCCTAGTAACCCTAAGGAAAGGGTTTTGCATTCTTTGGATGTAGTCAGAACTCTGAAGTTCTACCTGGTGGCTACTGAATCCTTCAGGAAGACTGATGCTCTTTTTGTGCTTCTGTCTGGACTTAAGAAAGGCCTGGCTCCAGCTAAGTCCACTATCAGCAAGTGGATAAGTCAGGCTGTGATACAGGCCTACTCTGCTAAGGGGAAGGAACCTCCCTTCCGCCTTACTGCTCATTCTACTCGTGCTATTGGTGCCTCTTGGGCTTTTCAGCACCAAGCTTCTGTTGAACAAGTTTGCAAGGCCGCTACTTGGTCTTCTGTTCAAGTTTTACAAGGTTGATGTTAGGGCCTCAGCTGATGCTGCTTTTGGCCGCAAGGTTCTGTAGGCGGCAGTGGTTTAAACTGTCTGCTGTTACTTTTGGGGATCCCACCCTACCTTATGGACACTGCTATTGGATGTCCCAAGTGTATGGAATATCTTCTGGAACAGGACGTGCTATATACTTAGAATAATACGTATTATATGTATACAGCACGTCCTGTTCCACCCCACCCTTGTTATCATTATCTTTAGTTACCTCTTTATGGTGATTGTTCTTATGTTCAAATTTTCATATAATGGTTATAGTTCTCCCGGGCTCTTGCTAACTGCTTTTCAATACTGGGGATTTTGTGGGAGGTCCCGGGTATTTATGGGGCCGGGAGGAGCCACTTTTCTGTCTCTGCAGTCTAGCGCCATCTACTGGAGTATATCCCAAGTGTAAGGAATATCTTCTGGAACAGGACGTGCTGTATATATATATATAATACCAATTCTACAAGTGAGTAATCAAAGAATTGTATTTTTCTATCCCCAGGATTCTGGAATTTTTACAACATGGTTTGGATTTGGGTCTTCAGCTTACTACCCTCAAAGGTCATGTTTCTGCTTTGGCCATATTCTTCCAAAGATCCTTTGCTCACCATCGTCTGGTCAAGACCTTCTTCCAGGGGGTTACTCACGTGCGTCTGCCACGTAAGCCTATGTTACCAGTCTGGGATTTGAACTTGGTTTTATCTGCATTACAAGGGTCTCCCTTTGAGCCTTTGCGTGAGGCCCCTTTGTCCATATTGACTCTTAAGGTAGCCTTTTTGGTGGCTATCACTTCTGTTAGGCGTGTTTCTGAGTTGGCGGCGATTTCCATCAAACCCCCTTACTTTGAGAGACACCAGGACAAGGTGGTGTTTCGTTTTAAGCCAGATTTTCTGCCTAAGGTTGTGTCTGCTTTTCATCTCAATCAGGACATTGAGTTGGCTTCTCTTTGCCCTATCCTAGTAATCCTAAGGAGCGGGTTTTACATTCTCTGGATGTGGCTACTGAACCCTTCAGGAAGACTGATGCTCTTTTTGTGCTCCCGTCCTAAGAAAGGTCTGGCTCCAGCTGAGTCCACTATCAGCAAGTGGATCCGTCAGGCTGTGGTACAGGCCTACTCTGCTAAGGGGAAGGAGCCTCCCTTCCGTCTTACTGCTCATTCTACTCGTGCTATTGGTGCCTCTTGGGCTTTTCGGCACCAAGCTTCTGTTGAACAAGTTTGCAAGGCCGCTACTTGGTCTTCTGTTCATACCTTTTCTAAGTTTTACAAGGTTGATGTTAAGGCCTCAGCGGATGCTGCTTTTGGTCACAAGGTTCTGCAGGCGGCAGTGGTTTAAAGTGGACCAACACCCACGGGTGATCGGCCCGGGAATCTATAAGATTCCCGGGCCGATCACCCCCCACCCCGCGGGACATCCGAACTCACCTACCTTATCTTCGGCGGTGGCCGGCCGCCGCCGCCTCCCTCGCGCCCCTGTAGGCGTGCGCGCCTCCGCGCCGGCCGTCTGCGAATGGCCGGCGCGGGGGCGCGCGCGTCAAAAGTGACGCGAGGGAGGCGGCGGCGTCCGCCGCCGCTTAGACGTTCCAGTTCTCCCCTTGTACGTCGGCGCTGGGAGCGGGGAGAGGTGAGTTTTTCGGGGGGTTAGGGGGGGTTTCACACAGCGGGGCACCCCGATCGGGGGTGCCCCACCGAAGTGGACCAAGACCCAGGATAGTCAAAATCCTGGGTGTTGGTCCACTTTAAACTGTCTACTGTTACTTTTGGGGATCCCACCCTACCTTACGGACACTGCTATTGGGTGTCCCATGTGTAAGGAATATTCTGGAACACGACGTGCTGTATACTTAGAATAATACAATTCTGTGATTACTCACCTGTAGAATTGGTATTATACGTATACAGCACTTCCTGTTCCACCCCACCCTTTTTATCATTATTCTTAGTTACCTCTGTATGGTGATTGTTCATATGTTCATTTTTTTGAAGTTATTGTTCTCCCCGCTTCTTGTTAACTGCTTGTAAATACTGGGGATTTTGTGGGAGGTCCCTGACTTATATAGGGCCGGGTGGAGCCACAAGCTGTTTTCTGCAGTCCAGCACCATCTTGTGGATGTATTACCCATGTGTAAGGAATATTCTGGAACGTGCTGTATACGTATAATACCAATTCTACAAGTGAGTAATCATAGAATTGTATTATTGTTACCTCTCTGCATGTTGAAACCAACTGAGCACTGTCATTGGTTCGTTTTGCTTGGAGAAGTGGGTCTTCTGACATCCATGGCTGTCCTGACTCCAACTCTATTTTACCTGACCTTGACTCTGACCCTTTCATAAATAGCTAGTAATTAGTAATAACAAATTGGCACCATTGGCTGTTTCTCATCAATATATAAGGAACACATACATAAAGCATATTTACAAGAATACAATTTCTTAAAAAAATAACTTGGAGCTCCTGTCCAGGCAATAACGTAGAAAAGTCTGTACATCTTTTTTCTCCTGCAGCTTTTCCATCAATATGGGGTCCATCAATATGACTTAATGCCCCCCTAATGGGCCTACTCCATTCATTGGAGTGGCAGGGGCGTGCTGAGACATTCCAAACCCGTCTTGCCACGCCCTTTCCATTGCAATAAATGGAGTTGGCATGGCTCCATGGACACCACCAAGAGAGCTATGTTGGTGCTACACTGAGGAGCTTGGGGGAACAGCGGACCTTTGGAGGGGTTGCTGAGCTGTGCGTACTTTAACGGCTTGCATCATCACTGGGGATGGGGCTGCTCTGCCAGGGAGCAATATGGCGACTGCATCCAGTTCAAGTTGTTATGAATATTGGGCAAAGGCTGAGGTAAAAAAAGAAACACATGCTGCTGAAGCACTGGGCTGGTTATAGAAGGTGACTAAATATGCTTCTCTCTGAGTATAGGTGCACTTTAAAGGCCTCTTTATCTATTACCATTAGGAAACCCTGCTGCTGCTTATCCCTGGGATTTATCAATAAGGATCTTGATAGAACATAAAATATTTATATATAAGTTTTACTTATACAACTCAAGTGGGTACATTTTCTACTGACTCCACCTCCAGTCAAAACTAGCTCTGACCCCGACCCCACAGCTCCGACTCCACGGCTCTGCTGACATCACAGCCCAAGGCAAGTAGATAGGATGCTGTGTACTAGGTTGTGTGTATGGTGCTGTGCAGTGGGTGCTATGTTGGGTGATGTGCAGTGGACAGTGTGTATGTGTAGTAGACAGAGTGGTGGGTGATATGCAGTTGACAGTGTGTATGGTGCTGTGTAGTAGGCAGTGTGTTGGGTGATGTGCAGTGGACAGTGTGTATGGTGCTCTGTAGTAGGCAGAAAGTTGGGTGATGTGCAGTGGACAGTGTGTATGGTGCTGCATATTAGGCAGAGAGTTGGGTGATGGGCAGTGTGTATGGTGCTGTGCAGTGTGGTATGTTGGGTGATGTGCAGTGGACAACGTGGATGGTGCTGTGCAGTGGACAGTGTGTATGGTGCTGTGTAGTAGGCAGTGTGTTGGGTGATGTGCAGTGATGTGCAGTGGACAGCGTGTATGGTGCTGTGTAGTAGGCAGTGTATTGGGTGATGTGCAGTGGACAGTGTGGATGGTGCTGTGCAGTGGACAGTGTGGATGGTGCTGTGTAGTAGGCAGTGTGTTGGGTGATGTGCAGTGGACAGTGTGTATAGACAATGTCTTGCGTGCTATAAAGAGGTGGTCATTTCCCCCTGAAGTGGACGCTCCCGTGCTAGGCTTGTCCAATCCTTCGGTTATGCCTTCCCTTGACACTACCACTCTGAGGGACGGAGAGGGACGGAGAGGACCGGCGCATGGATCAAGTGGCCTGTCATGCTTTTACCTGTGTGGGGGCTGGCTTGCGCCCTGTATGTGCTGCCGCCATTACTGCTATTGCCCTTAAGAAACTGCTTAAGCGTCTCCTTGATGCCACAGCAGCTGGTAGTGTGGGGGAGGAATATAGGACTCTCTTACTTGCACTGATTTTGTGGCCTTTATCCTTACTGCTATGGGTGATGCTATTCGGCTGTGTGGAAGGACCTCTGCGCTCTTGGTGACTATGCGCCGCTCTGTCTGGTTGCGCCAGTGGGCAGCTGAGGCTGCGGCTAAGAAAGCTCTCACTGGCCTCCTCTTCATGGGGCTGCGGCTGTTTGGAGAACGTCTTGATGTTCTAGCCAAGGATGGAAGGCTTCCTCAGTGTAGGAGGCAGTCTCTGCCCTTTTGGGGGTCCTCTGACCCCCTCCCTTCCTTTTGCATTCCCAGAGGGGGCCGTGGCTCCCTCCTCTCCAGTGGTCGCAGGGATTCTTGGGGCCATGGCAGAACCCGTGGTCGTTCCGGTCTCTCCTGGAATCCTAAGTCCAAACCCTCTCCCAAGCCCCCTCAGGTATGAAGGGTGCCCTCACCCATTCGGGTGGGGGGACGGCTTCGGCTCTTTGCTCACGTCTGGAGGCTTCATGTTGACCGGTGGATTCAGGAGGTAGTGTCCTCCGGTTACAAGATAGAGTTTGCAGCCTGGCCTACCCCAAGATTCATCAGATCCCGGATGTCCTTAAACCCCCTGTCCACCCAGGGATTGCTTCTAGCTGTTCATTGCCTTATAGAGTCCGGAGTCATTTGTTGCCTCATCAAGAAAGAGGTCAGGGTTACTATTCCAATCTTTTCACGGTCCCCAAAAAGGACGTCTCTCTTAGGCCCATTCTGGATCTGAAGGGCCTCAACAAATATGTCAGATTCAAGCACTTTCGCATGGAGACGTTGCGCTCTGCTGTCAGTACCCTTCGCCCAGGCGACTTCATGACCACTGTGGACATCAAGGATGCTTATCTTCATGTGCCTATCTTCCCAGGTCATCAGAGATTTCTAAGGTTCGAGCTGCAGGGTCAGAATTACCAGTTTGTGGGTATTCACCAAGGTGCTGGTGGGAGTGATGGCTCTGCTAAGGAACCAGGGCATCCACATCATTCCTTACCTGGAGGACATCCTGATTGTGGCCGAGTCCTTTCCTCAGGCCGAGCGGGACACTCAAATGGTGACATACACTCTGGAGTCTTTCGGCTGGGTGATCAGCTTTCCCAAACATTATCTGTACCCGTCATTGGTGAGGACCTTTCTGGGCATGACGCTGGATACCTCTCAGGTCAAGGTGTTCCTTCCTTAGCAGAAAGTGGAAGGTCTTCAGCTGCAGGCTCGGGCTCTGCTGACGTGTCCTCATCCCTCCATCCGTCAGGGGATGCAGTTGGTGGGCCTGATGGTGTCCTGCTTCGAGGCAGTCCCCTATGCTCAGTTTCACATGAGACCTCTCCAGTTGCACCTCTTGTCAGTTTGGGATCAGGACCCTGTGTCCCTGGATTAGGAATTTGTTCTGTCTCCCCTGGCCGGGCAGTCTCTCTCGTGGTGGCGGAGGTGCCGGACTCCCTGAGCAGGGGGACGTCTCGTCTGGTAGAGTGGTCTCTCAACAATCAGGTGTTTCTCTCCCTCCTCCCCGCTGGGGTCAGCCGGACATGGACCTGTTTGCGTCCCGTCACAATCACAAACTTCCCAGATTTGTCTCTCTGTCTCACGGATCCTCCGTGGACGGAGTTTCAGCTTCTTTATATGTTCCCTCCGTTTCCTCTCCTGGGCAGGGTCATGTGCACGATAGCCCAGGAGCGGGTACCAGCCATACTAGTGGCCCCTTGTTGGCCAAGAAGAGTTTGGTTCGCAGATGTTGTGCAGTTGGCAGTAGACCGGCATATCTTGCCCAAGGATCCAGATCTTCTCACCCAGGGGCAGCTACGCCATCCCAATTTACAAACTCTGGCTTTAACGGCTTGGCTGCTGAAACCTCCATATTGATGGAAAAGGGGTTGCCTGCTTCTGTTGTTGATTCCATGATTCGGGCTAGGAAGAAGTCCTCGTCCTTTATTTATTACAGGGTCTGGCATGCTTACATTGCCTGGTGTGAGTCCAAGTCTCTTTCCTATCAGGTGTTTTCTATTCCCAGGATTCTGGAATTCTTGCAACATGGTTTGGATCAGGGCCTTCAACTTAGTACTCTTAAAGGCTATGTTTCAGCTCTGGCGATTTTTTTCCAAAGATCTTTTGCCAATCACCGGGTGGTTAAAACATTTTTTTATGGTGTTTCTCATGTGCGTCCACCCCGTAAGCCTTTGCTACCAGTCTGGGATTTGAATTTGGTTTTGTCTGCACTGCAAGGGCCTCCCTTTGAGCCTATCCGTGATGCTACCTTGTCTATTCTGACCCTTAAGGTAGCCTTTCTGGTGCCTATCACTTCTGTAAGGCGAGTTTCTGAACTAGCGGCACTTTCCATCAAACCTCCTTATTTTTGACCTGTGGGTGCAGTCTGTCCAGTCTGACCTGTGGGTGCAGTCTGTCCAGTCAGGTCAGACAGGTCAGACTGCACAGACTGCACCGACAGGTCAGACTGGACAGACTGCACCGACAGGTCAGACTAGACAGACTGCACTGACATGTCAAACTGGACAGACTGCACCGACAGGTCAAACTGGACAGACTGCACCGACAGGTCAGACTGGACAGACTGCACCGACAGGTCAGACTGGACAGACTGCACCGACAGGTCAGACTGGACAGACTGCACCGACAGGTCAGACTGGACAGACTGCACCGACAGGTCAGACTAGACAGACCAGACTCCAACGACAGGTCAGATTGGACAGGCTGCACCGACAGGTCAGATTGGACAGGCTGCACCGACAGGTCAGATAGGACAGACTTCACCGACAGGTCAGATTCAGTTGGAATTTTTGATTTCTGGGCTGCAAAAACTCAGTCTCAGGAATATTTAAGTAGGAAGTAGCTATGAATAGCAGGAATTCAACCACATTTTCACTGAGATGTTTGCTATGATTTAACCAGGCTTCAGCCCAGAAAAACAGGTCATCCTCAAACAGGAAGTAAGCCACTTAAGGTTGTCATAGGAGACTGCCGAATATAAGGCTCCAGCAGTAATTTTGTGACAGCCTGGAAGAACTGGGGGTAAGTGGCCAGGGTGAGCTCTTTAAAGCGAGGTGGAGGCACAAATATATATCCGTCTGTGGGAACCGTGGGATAGTAAGAGTCCATAGCAACAAATGCCCTTTTGGACATCTTGGGGGCTAAAGCTGACTACACACGCAAACAGACAACCCGCCTGTGCCACCAGGGAGGCAAACTGCCGATTACCCAGAAGCGTAGGGGACCTGGAACTCGAGGAACCCGTTATCCACCTACTTCTTCGGCAGAGCTTCTGAAGGTGAAGATGCACAGGCCCTGGGTAATCCCGTGGTGGTCGCAGACTTGGGAAAGGGAAACACAGGAGAGACAAATACAAGACAGACAAAGAACTGGGCCCCACAGGGCTGGGCCCCAGTACAGACCAAGACAGGGCTGAGCCCCAGTACAGACCAAGACAGGGCTGGGCCCCAATACAGACCAAGACGGGGCTGGGCCCCAATACAGACCAAGACGGGGCTGGGCCCCAATACAGACCAAGACAGAAAGGCCGATGGCCCAACTAGAACTGGAAGGCTGTAAGCCCAAATTTCAAAACAAGAAGGCCGAAGGCCCAACTAAGACTAGAGGAACTACAAGACCCAGGACAGACAGCATTACAGACACTATGAAAAGCAAAATCTAGTGCGGGCACTAGGACCCTGCACAACAAAGCCAGATCAGTCTTTACAGTCTCCTGGTCTATGGGATTAGCATTCTACCAGGGATTTCTCAGCGGAGAGATCCTGATTGTAAAAAGTGACCAGAAATTGAGACTGAGAGACAGAAATGGATATGGGGGCAAACCGTGTTTAATAGTGAAAAAACAATGATAACCACACATCAAACACACTACAATCAAACTGCTGTACAGATTACAAAGGGAACATATAACACGTGTAATGAAACTATACATATGTACAGGTGAAAACAACACGCTCTGGCTGTACATACACAAGATGGAGTCCGGAAACAAGCATGCTTAGGGATCAAAAGGAAAGTCCAATTCCAAGGCGGAAAACACGGCTGAGATAGGGGAAGCAAAACACAAGAGCTGAGGCAGGAGTCCTGGGTTCAGGGTTCAGGATTCAGATTTCAGGGTACCTGGGATCTAGGTACAGCATTCTGGGATCAAGATGACAAACAATGCTAATCCACTGCCTGAATGAGCTGATCAGCTTAAATAGGCTGAGAAGTCACAGGTGCTGGCTGATTACCAGCACCTCTGCAGGACAGAGCCATCTCCTGGTGGATCAGCATATTGCAGGGTAAAGTTCCAGAGGAGGAGCCAGCCAGATGCAGTATTAACCAGCGGCATTCTGAAGCTTAAGGAGGAACTCCAACCCTGATATGGCGCTTTCCATCAAACCTCCTTATTTTGAGAGGCATCAGGATAAGGTGGTGTTTCGGCTTAAGCCGGATTTCTTGCCTAAGGTGGTGTCTGCCTTTCATCTCAATCAGGACATTGTCTTGCCTTCATTGTGTCCTAATCCTGCTAATTCCAAGGAGCGGACACTGCATTCTCTGGATGTGGTCAGGGCTCTGGAGTTTTATTTGGTCGCTACTGAGCCTTTCAGGAAATCTGATGCTCTTTTTGTTCTCACTTCTGGACCTAAGAAGGGTTTGCCTCCGGCTAAATCCACTATCAGCACCGTCAGGCGGTGGTTCAAGCCTATTCTGCTAAGGGTAAGGAACCTCCCTTTAGAATTACTGCTCATTCCACTCGTGCTATTGGTGCCTCTTGGGCTTTTCAGCACCAGGCTTCTGTTGAACAAGTTTGCAAGGGCGCTACTTGGTCTTCTGTTCATACTTTTTCCAAGTTTTACAAGGTTGATGTTAAGGCTTCAGCGGATGCTGCTTTTGGTCGCAAGGTGCTTCAGGCGGTAGTGACTTGAACTGCCGGCTGTTATTCATTGCGGATCCCACCCTACTTTTGGACACTGCTTTTGGATGTCCCAGCTGTTATGAATACCGAAGCAGGCCATGCCATGCAATAAAGAAAAAAGCAATTCTGTAAGTACTCACCTGTAGAATTGTTTTTGTTCTTGCATGGCACGGCCTGCTTCGACCCACCCTTGTTATCGTTATTCTTGGTTGCCTCTTTATGGTGATTGTTCCAAGTTAATTGTTTTTTTTTACCTTTTTTACATATTTTACTTTTATTTTCTCCCGGCTTCTTGTCTCACTGCTTGTCTACGCTGGGAACTCTATGGTTGATCCCCCTTTTTATAGGGGGCCGGGAGATGCCACAGCTTTCTGCAGTACCACTGCGCCACTTTGTGGCGGAATAACCCAACTGTTATGAATACAGCAGGCCGTGCCATGCAAGAACAAAAACGATTCTACAGGTGAGAACTCACAGAATTGTGTTTTCGTTTTTCCATTTTTAATTTGATGAAATCTCATCATGCCAGTAATGCCACATTTTTTTAATGCATAGATGGCCATTGTATGCTTGTGCACACATAGGAATTCATCTTCCACATTTAACCCATCCGTGCAGTGAGTGTACACATGCCCGGGGAGCATTTGCTGGGTTAGGTGCCTTGCTCAAGAGCACTTCTGTCATGTCCCAGGAACAGAAGTCGAACCTGCCACCCTCCGGTCACAAGTACGCTCCCCTTACCTCTGGGCCACAACTGTTTTTCTCTGGTCACCTGACTTCAAAGCCCAAGCCAAGTATGTAGGGTGCTGTGTACTGGTTTGTGTGTAGGGTGCTTTGCAGTGGGCGTTGTTTTGGGGGCTTTGCAGTGGACAATGCGTAGGATGCTGTGCAGGGGGCCAGGCTTAGGATGCTGTGCCGTATAGGGTGTGTACAATGTTGTTAAGTGCACAGTGTTTATGGTGCAGTATGTAGTGTTTGTTGGGTGGTGTGTCCCAGATTATCTGTTCAACCCTGGCTAGATAGTTTTGAACTTGGATTAACTCTTTACAGACCTGTCTAAGTGGTTAACATGCAGATTATCTTGTCACAAATGGGTCAAAGTGGTTAGCACCCATATAATCTGCTCACAAATCTGGCGAAATGAATGGCACCCATATTATCTGCTCCCAAACCTGGCTAAATATTTAGATCCTCAGTTATCTGCTCCCAGACCTGTTTAAGTGATTAGAACCCTGATTATCTGCTTACAGATTTGGCTAATAGGTTAGCGCTCAGATTATTTGCTCACAGGTCGGGCTCCTGGCTTCACCACTGTCAGCATGGAGTAAGTAAGTACTGCTTTGAACGGAGATGTCCAAGCAGCATCTTGTGTGTGTGTCCTTTAGTTTGATGTGATGATGTGATCTCATCATGACATCATCAGTAACGCCACATCATCTAAGATGCAGACATGCAGACAGTTTTGGTTGCACTTTTCTCTGGGAAGAGGATGGCAGCCATATTGTGTGTATTTGGTGTGAAGAGGCCCCCTGGAATGACGAGCAGACGCTTGCCAGGATGCAGATTGCTGAGGATGTCTGACATATCCCACCCTTACCCCGTGCTGTAATTAGCTTGTTTTGTGCGGCGGGAACACGCTGATCATGTCCACAGTGCTGTTGGGAAAGAGTTAATTTGATTGGGCGCCAGCATTAGATTTGGCAGGTCCTGAATCACTCTCTCTATCCAGCCATTGCCTTATCATATAACCACATGCACAATATAGCGCGCTGGTCCCCCTCCCCACATGCCTTTTGAAGTAAAGTGGGATCAGCGCGCGTCCCTCCGAACAGAGACGCTGTGCGGAAAAGAAAAGGAAAGAAAGAGCAAAGAGGGAGCAAGGCGGCGTAATGAGATTGAAACGTAGCAAACACAGAAGCAAATGTGGCTTTAATACATTGTTATGAGCCTTTATGGGTCTGGAAATGGCTCCTCAGAAGCGCTCCTGGCTCCACTTCAGAGCAGAGGGGATTCTGGGATACCGCAGAGTGACTTTGACTAGTAAGTTGGTATTGCAGGAATTTTTTAATTTCCTGTAACACAGCAATCCCAGTGCAGCCCGGCCGGAGAATCCCATCCTGCTCCGAAAAACTCTCCACGGCTGTTGCAGTCCGGGGCGGCCATCATTAGGTGGGAAGGTTTTAGGACAATGGTGCTGTCATTGTTCCTCTCTCCAAAGCATCCAATTATCCCTCCGGGATTGCTAATCGCTGCCGCCCTCTCATTGTGTCAAGCCTTGTATACAGAGTGCGTTCCGTAATAGACATGCGTGCGGGTCATTTATCAGAGTACGCGGAGCTCTCCTGCACTCGCCTCCATTCGCACATCATTCTTCCTGTGACAGCCGGTTGATGAACAATACTTGTGACAAGCAATCTGGTTTCATTCACAGCCCCATAATGAGCTGCCCTTCACTGGGAGGCGAGGATACTCCAAAGCTTGCCCCATTGTGTTTACACTCCATCTCCAGACACGGCGCTTGGATGTTGTGTCCACAACTGGACCACGTGTTTTATACATCACCCAGCAATTCCCCAAACAAGAAAGTGTTGATTTGGCACCATGTGAGAATACATTCCCACAAACTTTCTGAAAGTTATGAATGTATTCTCCACAGATTCAGCTTAACTGTCAGCAGTGTGTTAAGTTTTTGAGCGTGCTTTTTACACTTATCAAATATCAAAATGTTTTCTACATGCGGATGTGTAACATTTTTTACAAAAATTATTTTTTTAAAATGTATTAACCCCCTGAGCCAACCAGTCCATACCGATGGGTTAAGGGTAATAATAGGTCAGTGGGGTATTTGCATGTCACCCACCTGTGCCGGCAGGTGGCATGCTGGTCCCGCTACCCTGTGAACTGATATAGGCATTGGCATAGCTAAATGTGCCTGGGCCCTGTTGTGAACATTAAATGGGGCCCCTTCATTTCTCATACAGTAACTTTTTTCTGTCATTTTAACTCAGTTGGATACAACTAGGCCACTAAAGACTGAAACAACTCGGACGACTGACATCATGCCATGTGGTCACAAATCTGATAAATAAGGTGGAGGACCACAATTATGGGGCCCCCATGACCTTATGGGCACGGTGTGGTCCCTACCCCTTACCAGTAAACAAACCGAAAAAATCACAAAATACATATAATATGTCCCCTGCAACACCGTCCTCCTACTGGTCCACCAGGTTGGAGGCTCTCCTCTAGTCCAGTGGCTGTGGTCTTCAGTGCTAGCAGCATCTTCTAATGCATATAATGATCTCTATTCCAAGTATACAGCCTGTCCTGTTCCAGAATATTCCTTACACATGGGGTAATACATCCACAAGAAGGCGCTGGAATGCAGAAAACAACTTGTGGCTCCTCCCGGCCCTACATAAGTCAGGGGCCTCCCACAAATTCCCCAGTTCTTATCTGCAGTCTGGACTGCGAAGATAGAAGATGGCTCTTTATTCTGCGCGGGTGAGCAGGGCTTATCAGCCTGAGGCCCTGTAGGACTATTCCCACCCATTCCGAACCCACTGCCTCCCAGCCTCGGCTGACTGGTTCGGGTGAAGGTAGGCAGCACCGGGGTCAGGTGCTGAGGAGCCCTGCTCCGACCGCAGTCCCTGCTTTGACATGAGTAGGCGGTATAGGCCTGTGGTGAGCCTTGTGGGATGCCCCCTCCCGCCTTCCAGGGTATCCCCTTAATCCCTATCCCCCTTAGGTGTCTGCCCCCTCCTCTCCTTTTTATTTCACTTTGGGCGTTATCTGGCTGCTGCTCCCTTGCCTCTCCCTGGGGAGATCCTAGGGATGGGGGTGCGGTATGTCAAGCAGCCTGAATTGCTTACTTTACTAATGTGCCTGCTTAATGTGTTTTACTGCACGCTTGTACAGCGCTCCGCGGACGGCGATGACACATTACCTCAGGCGCTGCCACGCCGTCATTGACCAGCGGGATCACGTAGGCGCGATTCGCGCTCTTCGGGGGGGGGGCGGGTTTCTGCGGATGACGTTTTCCGCATCACTTCTCCGCGGCCCGCCCCTCATGGTATATGCGGACGCCATTTTACCTTCCTCGTGCTGCGTGTCTGCTGTCTCCTACCGCGGTCCGTGAGTGCCCCTGGGGGGTGGCTTTATTTATATATTTTATTAATATATTCTTATGGGGATGTCTTCTTATGTCTTTCAGGTGGGTTAGACTTCATTGTGGTTTCTCCCGGTCCTCTCCCTTTTAGTTAAGGCTATTGCGGGCTTTTGGGGCATCCCAGGTTGCTTTCATTAGCGTTAACCCTATATTGGCCTGTTGTGCCACTCTAATCACCATATGGAGGCTTCTGGGGATATTGTGCTTGGGGTTCCTTTGGGACAAGCCCGGCTATGTGTTGCGTGTGGGGTATCCCCTATGAGTGATGATGTCAGGGTGTGTGTACCCTGCGCCCAGCAGGTGCCTGCGCTGCAGTCTGGGTTGTCTGTTACTGGGCCTGGTGCTGCTCCCCTCTGGCTTCGCCTACCCCCCATGCTTACATCTGACCCCCAGCAAAGGGCATACTAGCGGGGAGTCTCAACCTGATTTGGCTGCACGGGTGGCCAACATTGAAAAACATATTGCTGAGTCTGCCCCGCGTAAGGCTTCTACTAAGAAGCGGCATTTATCACCCGCAGTTTCCCTCTTCCCTGTAGAGGATGAGGGACCTTACTCACTATCAGGCCCTTACCCCCTTGAGGAGGTGGAATTGTTTTCTGATTCAGAATCCTCTGAGGAACAACCTAAGATATATGGTGGTACTGGGTCTCCCTTTGGGGAAGACCCCTGGTCCCCTGATGACACTGACAGATTGCTGAGTCACATATTTGAAGTGCTTTGTATTTCTCCTCCTGCAGTGGCTCCGCAGTAGCAGGGTGAGCTTTTTCATACGGTTAAGCCATGCTGGGAGTTCCCTGAGTCTCACTTTAATAATCTAGTGCTCAAGGAATGGAAACGGCCTAGCAAGCTGCCCGGGGTGCCCAAGAGTTGGGACAAGAGGTATCCCTTTCCCGCTGATGTGATTAAGCGTTGGTCATGTCCTCCCGAGGTGGATGCGCCCGTTCTTGGGTTGTCCAATACATCTGTCATGCATTCTCCTGATACTACTACCCTGCGGGATGGTGAGGACCAGCGCTTGGACCAACTGGCCTGTCATGCCTTTGCCTGTGTGGGGACGGCTCTGCGCCCGGTTTGTGCCTCTGCTGTTACGGCTATTGCTATTAAAGGGGTGCTTAAGTGTCTCTTGGATGGGGCATCTGAGGATGCGGGAAGAGAAGAGTATAGATCTTTCCTGCTTTGCGAGGAATTTATTGCATATATTCTCTCTGCCATGGATGATACCATTAGAATGTGTGGTAGGACTTCTGCCCTTTTGGTGGCTATACGCCGCTCTGTCTGGCTACGTCAGTGGGTAGCTGATAATGCTGCTAAGAAGGCTCTCACTGGGTTCCCCTTGGTGAACGCTTGGACTTGTTTGCCAGGGGCGGTAGGTTACCTCAACTTAGGAGGCCGTCCCGGTCCTTTCGGGGGATGGGTGCCTTTCTCCCATCCTTCCGTGGTTTCAGAACTGGTCGAGGGTCTCCTTTGCTGGGGCTCGCAGAGACCATTGGGGTAGGGGCAGAGGACGTGGCCGCCCCGGCCTCTCCTGGGGTCCCAAGCCAAAATCCTCCCCCAAGCCCCCTCAGGCATGAAGGGGCGCCCTCACCCATCCGGGTGGGGGGACGGCTTCGGCTCTTTGCTCACATCTGGAGGCTTCACGTCTCAGACCGGTGGATTCAGGAGGTAGTGTCTTCCGGTTACAAGATAGAGTTTGCAGCCGGGCCACCCCCAAGATTCATCAAATCCCTGATGGCTCAAAACTCCCTGTCAGCTCAGGGTCTGTGCCTTGCTGTCCAAAACCTTCTGGAGTTGGGGGTCATCTGCCCGGTGCCTTTCAGGGAAAGGGGCAGAGGCTTCTATTCCAATCTTTTCACTGTTCCCAAAAAGGATTTAAAGCGCCTCAACAAATTTGTCAGATTCAAACATTTTCGCATGGAGACCCTGTGCTCAGCAGACAATTCACTGTGCCCGGGCGACTTCATGACCTCTGTAGACATCAAGGACGCTTACCTTCATGTACCAATCTTTCCAGGTCATCAGAGATTCCTCAGGTTCGCTCTGGAGGATCAGCACTACCAATTTGTGGCCTTGCCTTTCGATATCACCTTGGCTCCCAGGGTATTCACCAAGGTGCTGGCGGGTGTAATGGCTCTGCTGAGATCTCAGGGCATTCGCATCCTTCCTTACTTGGACGACATTCTCATCATGTCTCAGTCCTGCCAGCAGGCCGAGCTGGATACCCAGCTCGTGGTGTCCACACTGTTGTCCTTCGGCTGGGTGATCAACCACCCCAAGTCTTCCCTGTCCCCGTCACTGGTGAGGTCCTTTCTGGGCATGACTCTGGATACATCTCAGGTCAAGATTCTTCTCCCTCAGCAGAAGGTGGTGCGTCTTCAAGCTCAAGCCAGGCTTCTTCTGTCTTGCCCTCATCCCTCCATCCGGCAGGGGATGCAGCTGGTGGGCCTGATGGTGTCTTGCTTCGAGGTGGTTCCATACGCTCAGTTTCACATGAGACCTCTTCAACTTCACCTCTTGTCAGTATGGGATCGGGACCCTGTGTCCCTGGATCAGGTGTTCTGTCCCCTCTGGCCAGGCGGTCTCTTTCGTGGTGGCTGGACTCAAGGAACCTGTTGATGGGCAGATCCTTTCTGGCCCCTTGCTGGGAGACAGTCACCACAGATGCCAGTCTGACAGGTTGGGGGGGGCTTCTGGAAATCCTTGAAATTCCAGGGTCAGTGGGGCCCTCAGGAGGCCCATACCCCTATCAACATTCTGGAACTGAGGTCGATAAGGCTGGATCTCGCCCAGTTGACTCCACACCTTCGGGGTCGGGCGGTTCAGATCCGCTCGAACAACCAGACGGCGGTTTCCTACATCAGGGAGGGACCCGGAGCAAGAGGGCCCTCAAGGAAGTGTCCCTGATACTGTCTTGGGTGGAGGAGAATGTTCCCTGCATTTCAGCTGTCTACATCCCGGGGGTGGAAAATCTGGAGGCAGACTCCCTCAGCAGGGGGGCTTCTCGTCTGGGAGAATGGTCCCTCAGCAGCAGGGTGTTTCACTCCCTGTGCCACCGCTGGGATCAGCCAGATGTGGATCTGTTTGCATCCCGTCACAATCACAAGCTCGCAGTCTTTGTCTCTCTGTCCCAGGACCCTCTGGCCTTGGCCATGGATGCACTAGCAATGTCTTGGAAGAGCTTTCAGCTCCTTTATGTGTTCCCTCCGTTTCCTCTGCTGGGCAGGGTGCTGCGCAAGATATCCCAGGAAGGGGTGCCAACCATTCTGGTGGCCCCCTGTTGGCCAAGAAGAGTGTGGTTCGCAAACATCGTGCAGTTGGCAGTAGATCAGTACGCTCTGCCCAAGGTTCCAGATCTGCTCACTCAGGGGCAGCTACGCCATCCCAATTTACAAACGCTGGCTTTAACGGCCTGGCTGCTGAAACCTCCATCTTTATGGAAAAGGGTCTGCCTGCTTCTGTTGTTAATACCATGATTCGGGCTAGGAAGAAGTCCTTGTCATCTATCTACTATAGGGTATGGCATGTTTACATTAACTGGTGTGAGTCTAAGTCGCTTCCCTGTCGAGTGTTTTCTATCCCCAGGATCCTGGAATTCCTGCAACATGGTTTGGATTTGGGTCTTCAACTTAGTACCCTCAAAGTTCATGTTTCAGATTTGGCCATTTTCTTCCAAAGATCCTTTGCCAACCATCGTCTGGTTAAGACCTTTTTTCAGGGGGTTACTCACGTGCGTCCTCCATGTAAGCCTATGTTACCAGTCTGGGATTTGAACTTGGTCTTATATGCCTTGCAGGGGTCTCCCTTTGTGCCTTTGCGTGAGGCCCCTTTGTCCATTTTGACGCTTAAGGTAGCCTTTTTGGTGGCTATCACTTCTGTTAGGTGTGTTTCTGATTTGGCGGCGCTTTCCATCAAACCTCCTTACTTTGAGAGACACCAGGACAAGGTGGTGTTTCGTTTTAAGCCAGATTTTCTGCCTAAGGTTGTGTCTGCTTTTCATCTCAATCAGGACATTGTTTTACCTTCCTTGGGCCCTAATCCTAGTAACCCTAAGGAGCGGGTCTTACATTCTCTGGATGTGGTCAGGACCTTGAAGTTCTATATGGTAGCTACTGAAACCTTCAGGAAGATTGATGCTCTTTTTGTTCTCCCTTCTGGGCCTAGGAAGGGTTTGGCTCCAGCTAAGTCCACTATCAGCAAGTGGATCCGTCAGGCTGTGGTACAAGCCTATTCTGTTAAGGGGAAGGATCCTCCCTTCCGCCTTACTGCTCATTCTACTCGTGCTATTGGTGCCTCTTGGGCTTTTCAGCACCAAGCTTCTGTTGAACAAATTTGCAAGGCCGCTACTTGGTCTTCTGGTCATACTTTTTCTAAGTTTTACAAGGTTGACGTTAGGGCCTCAGCTGATGTTGCTTTCGGTTGCAAAGTTCTGCAGGCGGCAGTGGTCTTATCTGCCCGCTGTTACTTTTGGGGATCCCACCCTACCTCACGGACACTGCTATTGGATGTCCCATGTGTAAGGAATATTCTGGAACAGGAAGTGCTGTATACTTGGAATAATACAATTCTGTGATTACTCACCTGTAGAATTGGTATTATAAGTATATAAGTATACAGCACATCCTGTTCCACCCCACCCTTGTTATCATTATTCTTAGTTACCTCTGTATGGTGATTGTTCAAATGTTCATTTTGGATTTTTTGTTATTATTGTTTCTCCTGGCTTCTTGTGTAACTGCTTGTCAATACTGGGGAATTTGTGGGAGGTCCCTGACTTATGTAGGGCCGGGAGGAGCCACAAGTTGTTTTCTGCAGTCCAGCACCATCTTGTGGATGTATTACCCCATGTGTAAGGAATATTCTGGAACAGGATGTGCTGTATACTTATCATACCAATTCTACAGGTGAGTAATCACAGAATTGTATTTTATCATTTCTTGATCAGGAGAAAAATGTCCCCTATCCAGCAACCAGCCAGGAGTGGCATTACTGAATGAAGGAGAGGGAAACTTTGCCCCCCCCCCCCCAATCAAGACATGATAAAGATACTGATGGGGAAGCTGCTTTAGGCCAGAAAGGAGATAATCTTTAACAGTACAGAGGTGGAATCCCCCCCCCCCCGAGACTATGTAATTCACTGGATGGGAGTAACATTGGGAAGATTCAATAGAGGATCCGTCTCTGTAGTATGAAAGCTTTCCTCTCCAGACTCGAGTCATTAACCTTGGCAATATTCCGAGGTAGGCGGAGGGGGGCTTGTGCCCTCCTTCACTACAGATGCCAACAGGGCATCTGCTATAGCATCTGGCATCAGAAAAGTTACCTGTTGGGGAACAGAAGGTGTGGATAAGGTAAGTATAGTAAAGTTGAATTTAAATATTTTTTGTTTTCGGCTTGAAGGGACCAGTTTAAAGGCAAGAGGGGCTAGGACTGGCAGGTGGCATGTTGGTACTGCCAAGCAATTATCTGCACCCTCTCTTGGGCACTAAGTGTGCAGAAGAACCCGGTATGTATAAGCATGGACCTGTACTGAAGGAACTAGGGGCTAGCCTTTCAGCCTCTGAGCCCTGGGTTACTAGCCTCTATGCCTTGTGCCCGGGCTGGTTGGCTCAGGGGTGGGGGAGAGGATGGCCCAATTTTGACAGTGCTTGCTGTTATTCATGTTACCCTGGCAGATGCTTGAGTAAAATGAAGAAATCTTATGCAAGTCTAAATATCTTGCCTGCCTCGCACAGGTGAAAATAATCGCCCAACACCTGTACAATTTCCACATGCAAGAGGAGGTGAGATTTTTGGATAGGCCTTTTCTCCTTGTGCTGAATCAACCCTGGAGTGTTCTGAACTTTGCGCAGTATCGGTGTGTTCTCAGTTTCGAACTCAGAGGATCATTGTGTCCTCAGTCTGGATTCCCTTATGTCAGTCTATTCTCAGTCTGGGATTCTGAGTGGTCCTCAATGTAGGATTCTGCGTGTCATTGTGTCCTCAGTCTGGGATCCCCTGAGTGTTAGCGTTTCCTCAATCTGGAACTCCCAAATGTCAGTGTGTCCTCAGCCCGAGTGGTAGTGAGTCCTCAGTGTAGGATTATAGGTATCAGTGCGTTCTTAGTCTGGGATGCTGAATGTTAGCGAGTCCTAAGTGTAGGATTATGGGTGTCAGTGTGGCCTCAGTCTGGGACGCCAAAGTGTCAGTGTGTCCTTAGTCTGGGACCCCCGAGTGTTAGTGCGTGCTCAGTCTGGGACTACTGATTGCCACTGTGTCCTCAGTCTGGAACTCCCAAGTGTCAGTGTGTCCTCATTCTGGGACTCCTGAGTCTCAGCATGTCCTCAGTCTGGAACCCCTGAGTATCAGTGTATCCTCAGTTTAGAACCCCCGAGTGTCAGTGTATCCTCAATATGAGTGTCAGTGCGTTTTTAGTCTAGGACCCAAAGTGTCAGTATGCAGCTAGTGTCAGTGTTCTTTGGGTTTATGTTTGGTGTGAGGCCTCAGTATTGGGCCCAGTAGAAAAATAGCTATAACACTTTCTCCTGGGGAGGCAGCTGCCTGGATTGTGATTGGCTGGGCTCTGCTTGATAAACAGTTCCAGTAGGCTGTGTTGTGCAACTTTTATCTGCGCTGATATAAAAATAAGATGTGTTTTCCTTGCAGATAAAGGGGGGTATTGCCTTATAAGCAGGATGGCGTCTGTTGTCATTCAGCGATTTCAAAGGCCGCTGTCAGCGGGTGATCGGGGAGCCGCAGTGGGTTCACATTGCTGACATACCAGCTGTGCCAATTTCAGAATTCTTCTGTAATATGCCGGAGAGGCCAAACATCTGCTAAGAATAATCCGGCAAAAATGAAAAGGAATCCATGTTGTACACTCGGCCTTAGAGATAATGGCTGTAAAATATCCTCTTCAGCTCCAAGGTCCAGCCATGGCACAGAGGATCAATCATGCCGGCACAGCTTCAGCCAATTCACTGAGAAATGGAAATAGAGGGAACCCTCGCACACTCCCATTGTGCAGGAAATGCGTTCCAACATGCCGCGTTCCGCTCAGGAGAAATGAAGATTGCGCTGACACTCTCTCTGTGTAAGATCTGTTTACATCTTGCTGAATTACCGCCAAATAGCGATGGTGTGACTGTGCGCCGCGGCAATATTACACACATTGGACACAACATCAAGGGCCGCGCTTTAAAGAGCCGCTCACACCTATATAGCAGCTGGCATGCAACCACATGGCTTTTACAAGTCAGCGAGATTGTGAAATCCGGCATGTTAATGAAAAATCGCACGCTCTCCCCGCTATTAAATATATTGAGCTGGGCTGGTGCATACATAGAGCCAGATAGTGCTGCGCAGACCACCCCTGGAAATAGGGGATAGCTGCTCGGGGGGGGGGGGGGGGGTTCGGATACAGACAAGGATAATAAAAAACATTCTGCGCTGCATTTACTGAGAAAAGTTGCTCTGCAGTCACTGTGGTCCTTACGACTGAGGGCAGGACAGGTCATCTTTCCCATTGCTGCCACAGCCCTGGATTACTAGCCGTCCAGTGCAAAAACCACAGGTGTCAAAACATGGGGGTCTCTCCACTGAGGTTCCCCTCCTCACTCACCTAAGGCTAAAAAAGATGATGACTGTGAGTTGTGGATGCCACTCATTATAACAACCCGCCCTAGCCAGCCAGAGACATTTGGCATATAGCTTGACTGGGAAAGGCTGCAATAAAGGCTTTACTCATGCTTCTGAGCACTATTATGGAGCCTTTTTGTCACTGAAGGGATTGCTTTAAACCAGAACTGCCTGGTTCAGTCCTTAGAAGCTGGCAATCCACTAGCCAATCATGAAGCAAGCTAGGCTAAACAATGTCAACTGAGTGCAATCTTACAGATGACCAAAACCCACTTAACTTGTAATACATTTGGTAAAAACCCCTGCCAATACTTCCCTCTTAGAGTATAGGATTAGAAATTGATATTTTCATTTTTTGAATCATCCTGGAACACAGTTTTCTTTTGCAGATGGCAGGTGATAAGTCATTACATCGGTGTGGCAATTACATCATTGCCACCTACAACAGTGGAAATGAATGGAGGAGGCAGAGCTTTACAGCTAAAACAGGCGCCATTATCTGGGATTAGATGCAGCAGCAGTAAAAAATGGCAAAATGTGCTCTTCATGAGGGGAGCAATCCAGGGGATCATAGTTAAAAATGTGGGTTTTGGTCCACTTTAAACTATAAACTGAATGGATTGGTTTGTTTCATTGCAGACTGGAATCTACTGGCTGTATATTGGTGACCCTCTGTCATTAACTTGACTTCAGGAGACCTTGAATAGTCCCTCTGTGACTAGAACTTACCTTCACACAGGACACTAGCTGGTAGCAGGGCCTCCATGCAGGATACAAGCGGGGTGCAGGGCCTCCGTGCAGGACACAAGCTGGGAGCAGGGCCTCCATGCAGGATACAAGCTGGGAGCAGAGCGTCCATGCAGGACACAAGCTGGGAGCAGGGCTCCATGCTAGACACAAAGTAGGTTATAAGGGCCTTGGTGCAGGACACAAGTCGGGAGCAGGGCCTCAGTGCAGGACACAAGCTGGAAGCAGGGCCTTAGTGCAGGACACAAGCTGAGAGCAGGGGCTTGATGTAGGATACAAGCTGGGAGCAGGGCCCTGGAACAGAACACAAGCCGCTAGCAGTGCCTCGGTGCGGGACACAAGCTGAAAGCAGAATACAAGCTGGGACCAGGGCCGCAGTTCAGGACACAAGCTGAGAGCATGGCCTCATTGCAGGACACAAGCCAGGGGCCAGGGCCTCCATGCAGGACACAAGCTGCGGACCAGGGCCTCCATATAGGACACATGCCGGGGAGCAGGGCCTCCATGCAGGACACGAGCAGAAATCAGAGCTTTGGTGCAAGACACAAGCTGGGAGCAGGGCCTCCATGCAGGACAGAAGCCGGGAGCAGGGCCTTTATGCAGGACACAAGCCGGGAGCAGGGCTATGGTGCAGGACACAAGCCAGGGACCAGGGCCTCTATGCAGGACACATGCCAGAGACCAGGGCCTTCATGCAGGACACAAGACATGAGCAGTGCGTCCGTGCAGGACACAAGACGTGAGCAGTGCGTCCATGCAGGACACAAGATGGGAGCAGGGCCCTGGTTCAGGACACAAGCCAGGGACCAGGGTCTCTATGCAGGACACAGGCCAGGAGCAGGGTGTTCGTGTAGGACACAATCTGGGAGCAGGGCCTCCATGCAGGACACAAGCTGGGAGCAGGTCCTCAATGCAAGACACAAGCTGGGAGCAGGGCATCTGCAGGACAGAAGCCAGGAACAGGGCCTTGGTGCAGGACACAAGCTGGGAGCAGTGTCTTAGTGCAGTACACATGCTGAGAGCAGGGCCATGGTGCAGGATACAAGCTTGGAACAGAGCCTCAGAGCAGAACACACGCTAGAAGCAGGGCCTTGGTGCGGAACACAAGCCTGAAGCAGGGCCTTGGTGCAGAACACAAGCCGGGGAGCAGGGCCTCCATGCAGGACACGAGTTGAGAGCAGGGCTTTGGTGCAAGATACAAACCGGGAGCAGGGCCTCAGTGTAGGACACAAACAGGGCCTGCATGCAGGACACGAGTTGGGAGCAGGGCCTCCGTGCTGGACCCAAGCCAGGGACTAGGGCCTACATGCAGTACGCAAGCTAGGAGCAGGGCCTCAGTGCTGCACAAGACAGGGACCAAGGCCTCTATGCAAGACACAAGCCTTGAGCTAACAAAAGCAGGTGATGTGCTGCCACACCAGCCAGTAGGCTCAGGGACCAAAGATAAAGTCACACCTGTGGGGCACTGGATATCAAGATGTGGCTTTCCTCTGCATGTATAGATGTGAGTTCTGTCACCCCATGTCACCTACACTCCTCTTCTAGTTGGCCTGGTGTGATGATGTGCGCCAGTGGCTGCTGTGTCAGTCAGTCCCCCGGACTACCCGTGGCGAGCCATAAGCCATAAAGCTTCTGCTCATCCTCTCGACCCGCTTGTATCTCCTTCCTGCCCCTGGGCCACAGTGCTGCTATGTCGGCACAGGAAGTCTGCCGGCATGCCACAGGATCAGCACTGTGCCTGTCTGCATTTTACTAAACAAGGAAGCCTTTGGCATCCAATCAGATGCCACAAATTAAAGATGATAGACTGGGCCCTCTAAGTGATTGCTAATACATATGTTTATTATTCCCATAATCCCTTGCACAGAGAATGGTTCAGAGATAATCGTGTCATATGTGACTTGCTTGCAATTAGGGGTTATTGTGGGCGGTTGACACAGAAAGTTGCAGTTGGAGAATAGTGATGTCCCTCTGCTGGCTGTGCAGTGTGTGTTTGTAGGGGGTGAGGGGTGTGTTTGCAGGGCTGGGCAGGATGAGGTCTGTGATTTGTTGAAGTGAAGAACAACTCAATTGCTTGCTACAAATGAAATGGGTGGGTTATTGTTCTACTGCCAGATCTGGTGACTACAGCTCTGTGAAGGGGAGGATTCTGCTACGTATGTAACAGGCCGCATTCCCCACAGCAGGTCAGTGGCCCCCGTGCCCCAGGTTCAGCACATGTTCTAGAGGGTCAGAATTGGTCACATGGGCACTTGAAAGTTGTGAGTATGGATCTGTGGAATACAAGAGCAATCTGCCTGAATTTGCCTCTGATGACCCCATATTATTTCGTCTGATGAATGACATTGATCTCATCTGCAGCATGACCCTGCTAGCCTACAGCCATACATGGCTATCACTTCTTGTGTTAAAAAACCTGTGCTGCTTGGCCAGGCCCCTCTGCCAAGGACCACAGCTGTAACTATGGTGACCTCTGTTCTTACACACCCACATATATTAGGGATCCTGGGAAATGTGGTCTCTACAGAGCCATTAGCCTGAGGCTCCCGTGACAGAAACAACCTTCATGCTGCAGAGCTTTACAGAGCAGCACAGAATAATTTTGTAGTTCATGTGGACTACTTAAAAGGAAGACCTGGGTTTCCATAGGGCCTGTGTCCTTGTGGCCCCTGAGTAAGTATGCTGCCCTCCTGGGGACACTTCCTGTATTACTTTGGCACAAGGTAGACAAGCTGAAATTGAGGCTTGGTCTGGGCGTTCTGTTATTCCATATACTTTATATATTTACATGTATGCAAGGGTGTATATTCATCCAATCAGTAGTAAGGTGCTGGTTAATGTAGAGGAGTCCTGGCCAGACAGGATGCTGCGACACTCTACAGACACAGGCCCTGTAGTTAGGCTGTCCCCCGGGGCCCCAACCTCCATCATCAGCTCGTGAAGCGGCTCTTTCATAAATCCATTAGCATGTCTGAAGCAGTAAAAGCCGGGCCATGTCGCTTTATGACTCCGCTGCAAACCAGGTGTGTCTTTTGATCGTTACCAGGAGACACGGGGTGGTCTTGTCCAGGTTACATCCTGTCAGGAGATGTCTCTCTGCCAAGACCTTATTCCTGATGAATAATGCTGACATGGTCCAATCACAGCACAGAGCAGACCCCAGCGAATGGACTGCACAGCATATTATTACAGAAGAATGTGCCCCTCTTGTCTTGTGCGGCATGCTCCTGCTGAAGCAACCCCAAACAAGGTCTTCATCCACCTCGTGCCACACTTTGGCGTAGGGCAGCCATGCGTGTCACCGGTGTGTCACCTGCCTCAGGTGTGTAATGGGGCTGTACAGAGGCCAGAGTTATTTGCCAGAGATACAGGTGGGCTGCCATGACTAAACTGTGCTAGTCTGTAATAGCCCTGCCCCATAGAAATATAAATCATCAGGCAAAAACCTTGAAGAGTGAGTGCAGGAGAGAAGCATCTCTCTGAATACTAAGTCACAATTGAATATACCTTCATTTTGTTGTCAGTTATGAGGAACCAAGATGGTATCCTTACATGTGCACAGTACATGTCAGAAGAGCAGCCTGTAGTCTCCTTAAAGCTCATGAGCTCACAGTATCTCCCTGATCTCTCTCTCTCTCTCTCTCTCTCTGTCAGGGTTGCTCCTATTTACTTCCATGTGTGTTTCAGCAATCTCCCTTCTACAGGACAGTCAAAAGGTAAGGTAGCCAGGGACTGGCTCATCTTAGCTTTTTGTCCTCTTCCTCTTCTAGGGACCTTATAAGGTTTTAATTATATTAAAGGTGGAGTTGTCCTGGCAGAATCACATGGCCTGTTACATCCAGAATCAGTATAACCTACTTTGAATCTCTAGTGTGCCTAGAGGTTTTTTTCATGGTGGGGCAAAGGATTAGTGTAAGGGTGCATCAGTTACACATGGAACAGAGGATATGCTATCATGGAGGGGAGTGGTTAGTGTAAGAGGGCAATAGTCACACATGGAGCAAAGGAGATTCTATTATGGGGTAGGGGGGGCTTGTCTTGGGCCAGGGTGGCTGGGGAAAAGCCCGGACTTGCAGAGCGGCTTGCGAGGACTGGGGGGAGAAGGACACAGTGGAGTGGCATGGCTAAGCCCTGAGGTGTCAATCCTGGGAAAAGCAGCAGAACGTCAGTGTTTTGGACATTGGCAACATCCAAAAGATATGCAGATCCAGGCGAGAGGTGTAATAGGAAATGGTGCTGCGATAAAACGATTAATGAGAATAGGTTCACCCATATCATTTTGGCTGGCCAAAAATTTATTGTTCGTCGTCCTATCTCTGAAATGTGGAAGTCGCCCAACAAAAATGTTTTGCTATGATAACGAGCATTACGAGCGATCACGTTATTAATCAATCGAGCGATCAATTGATCGAGCGGCTCATTATCAAACAAATCTTCAGCATCCGAACAAAGTCGTTTAATTGCTGAAGATCTGTATGGTTGTCCACTCACTGAGCAAACAGTCAATTTATCTGCTCCTGTAAATGGGCCATAAGAAGGCATCACTTTCACTTGGATCAGAGATTGTATTATGAGACGAGAAGGGTTAGTATTTAAGGGGACATGAGGTATACATGAGGCAGAGGAGATTGTGAAGCGATTCAGTCATAAGGTGAGGAAGGGTTGGTTTAAGTGGACCAACCATCGGCAGCCTAATTGCCCCTGGGGCATCCTAATTCCAAATGCCCTATTGTGTGAACCCCCACAGTGACCTGCAATCTCTTATCTTTTTGTTGATCCCTCGCCACAAACCACTGCCCAACCCCCAGCATACCTGCAGCTAAGGTTGCGATACCCGGCCTCCGGCAGTTGTTTAGATATGATGGGCGTGGGAGTGCGCCTTAGGCTGCAGGAAAACTGGGGATGTGCCCGCCCCCTATGCCAACGCTCAATCCCAAAAAATGTATAGTGAAAATTTGGTAAAACACAGAGAAAAAGGCCGCACCAGCTATACCATGAAGGAGTGTGCATATAAGAGGATAGAGACACAGTAGTGCACTATTGAACAAAACAACCAACAAGGAGTCCCACAACTCCTCAATCTATCCTCATTAAGCAATGGCACCACTCAATTGTAAAGGTTGAATTTTATACTCCTTTATTAATCCAAAATCTATATACATATATACAGACACCTTAAAACAACCCCCAAAGATGTCAATTGCTACTAGGCCATTCATTGATAATTCTCAATGAATTTCATTTCTGCTGCTCTTAGTCCCGGCTGAATATATATGTCCTGTGCTCAAATCATTCATATACTACTCAATAATATACTAATAATACTCTATGTGAAATATATATTTAAAGTGCTATGTGCTGCGCATACATACAGATGTATAGAGCCAATCAGCGAAGGACAGGGCACGGGAAAGGTAAGTACGGAGGATGAGCAGGGTCCAATTATTCCAACCAAGTACAGGCAACATTAAACAATATATGCATATATAATCTAATAAGCTACATTTCTATACTATCCTATATTGATTAATAAAAGGCCAACCAAATCTATAATCCTTAAGGGAACACATTTCGCTAAGCAGCATATAATTATACATATCCTGTGACCAAATTATATACATCTATACAGCAAACCCGTAACCATATTTAGAACTATTCTAATTAACAGCTACTGCATTATGGTTCTACCCATCCTATCGCCCAAGTTATTCTCTATGGCACTCAGTGCACTAGTGAAAATTTGGTGAAAGGTCCATTTTAAGGGGGCATAATTTACACATAGAGCAGAGGAGACTCTTTGGGTGGAGGGTGTAAGGGGGCATCAGTTACACATGGAGCTTGTATCATGAGGAAGCAAAGTTTGGTGTGAGGGTGAATCTGTTACTTATTGGGCAGAGGAGACTATCATGAGGCAGGGCAGTTCACAGTATTTTGGGGGGGCATCAGTTACACATGTATCAGAGAATATTCTCTCATGAAGAGGGAAGGGTTGGTGTAACGGGGCATCAGTTACACATGGAGCAGAGGAGATTCTAAAATGAGAAAGGAGGAGGTAGTTTCAGGAGCCAGCTGTTCTCTGGATGAATTTGTTGCAGGATAAATTCATGAAGGTGGATCTTTCTAATAAGAGTTGTCTGTAAACAGGGCTCAGCACAGGCAGCAGCGTCTGCAGCTCGCTCCCCTCATTCTAATGAGCGCCATGCAAATAATAAGTCCCTAATTCCCAGCTGATAGGCATCTTTCTGATGGAACAAATGCAAAATCTGCGGCCCTTAATTCTGTCATTAGTATTCCAAGCAAGTGGCGGCTAAATAACAGGCCCGACGCTCTCCGCGCCTGTGTGGGAAATCTAATATTGATTTGTTAAATAGTGTCAAGGAGTCAAAATTGACTAATCTCCAGTCGATTGTTTATGAGGCAGTTAGCAGGGAAATGGATGCCCCTACTTAATTAATCGCTCATTACTGAGATTTGATTATATACTTGTAGAGGAGAGGTGCCCGGTGCAGAGTGGCCCCAGCGCCTGTGTTCAGGAAGATGCCGCTGGGTTTATCAGCAGTTCTCTGTGTCACGTTCTCTTAGAGGGATACCTGGATGCTGCTGCCCTTGCCCAGTCCATACTGGGTATCCTCCTTATTTTCACCCTATCTATATAGATATACAGAGTCGGATTCCATAATTATGTGCAGCAACTAATCTCCAAAGTAGCTTTGTGCAGCAGGAAAGCAGCTAGACTGGTGGACTCAGTGAGGGGCTGGAAGATTGCCATGTATCTGGAGCCATGCTGACTACAGTGTGTCCCTCAGCTGGTGGAGGGTGCAGCTCCATAGTTGAACACGAGGGAACATGACCAAAGTGGTCCCATAGATGCTCAGTTGGGATCCCTAGCTAATTTTGAAAGTCTTGCTCTTCCAACCAGCGTCATTGTTTATGTGTGTTACAGCAACACAGAGTAGAAAGTATTTGTAAAGTGTAAAAAAATGATACAAGCTTTTCTTGTTTGTAAAAAAACCTTAAAATGTGGCATGCATATGTATTCAGCCCCATGTACTCTGATACCCCTATATAAAATACAGCATTACCTATTGCCTTTAGAAGTGATCTAATTAGTGAATGGTCCACCTGTATTTAATTTATTCAAAGTATAGCTACAGATTTTCTGTTAAGCTCTCAAAGGTTTGTGATCAAACAACACCACGAAAACCAAGAAACACACCAGATAGCTCAGCGATAAAGTGGTGACGAATTCTATTGCAATTTTGGGTTATAAGTGAACCATTTTTGCTAGTAAATACCACACATTTTGACAGGTGAACTGTGGCGAAGACACAATAAAATGAGGGCAGATAGTCAGTTGTTCCCCTCGTTTGCTACAACAAATATAGCTGAGAATGTTGCACTATTCCTCTCACACAGCACACATGTCGCACCCTCGCTAAAGTGGCGAACAGCCACAAGTGTAAATCGGGCCCTATGTATAAAGTGTATATACAGGGGCTTGTGAAGGTATTAACCCCCCTGACATAATTGGTGTTTTTCTACCTCAAAACCTGGAATTCATATAGATTTTTTGAGGGCTTCATTTAAAGAATACGCCTAAAACTTTGAACATTAGTTTTTCTTTTTATTGTAAAGCCAATAGCAAGTAGGACAAAATATCAGAAAACTTCTGTGTGCATAACTTTTCACCCCTCTGAAATAAGTACTTTGTAGAGCCACCTTGTCTGTCAAGTACAGCTGCATTTTGCTTTAGATAAGTCTCTATGAGCTTGTCACTTCTTGACACTAGAGTTTTTTGCCCATTCTTCAGGGCAAAACTGGTCCAGCTTCTTCACATTAGATGGTTTCTGCTTGTGTACAGAAATCCTCAAGTCTGCTCACAGTTTCTCAATTGAGGTAAGGTCTGGACTTTGACTAGGCCATTCCAATACATTTACAAGTTTCCCCTTTAACCCTTTAAACGCCAGCCACGTAAAATTTACCTGGCTGCCTCCCCTGCAGTTAACCGCCAGCCACGTAAATTTTACGTGCCTGACTTTCCCCCCTGCTAGCAGAAAAAGTAAAAAAAAGGCACTCACCTGACCCCTCATTCGATCCGGCCGAGTCTCCTCTTCAACCAGAGGGGCTCCGATCACCCATTGGGGCTCCTCCGGCTGCAGGGGAGTGCCCAAAATAGGGTCCCCCCAGCTTCACCAGCCGCCGGAATTTCCTGTGAAAAAAAAAAAAGACATTTACTCGGTGGCGGCTGCTGCGGGGGATCCCCGGTGACTTGGTGATGTAACTATTGTTATTGTTTATTTATTATTGTTACGCTTTATTCATTACGCATGTGTGGCCAAGATCAGAATACTTTGCTCTTTGGTGTTTAGTATTCATAGGGCCCAGCTGGGCTTAGCACAAGCTCATATCATACACTTTTCACAGTTAGCTCTAACTCTGTTCACACACTGCACAGCGGCCTGTTATGTATGTATAGTACAGGCTGCATCATTAGTTACACACATTATATGGGTTGTTATATTTGTAAACCTTAAATAGTTTTCCTTGCACTCAGCACTTTTTGTCCACCCCACCATTGTATGCATTATAATCAATTGATGAGTTGTTTGTTTTGATTTAGATTTTCTCACCTAGTATCATTGATTTTTACCTGGGCCCATTTCTAGTATTTTTACACCACATGCTTTATACTGTCTGTATTTATTATTCAGCGTCTTAGATCAGTTTTAGAATAGTCACCATTGTTTGGGATTACCCCCATTTTGTGTTTTTTGTGTTTTTAAATTTGTGGATGTCCATGTCAGTGCCTTTATTTTTGTACTAATTTTTGTATGAATTCATTTAATATCCATTAAATTGATTGAGTTTTTATAAAAAATTTTCTCAGTGTGCGGCCTTTCTTAGTGGGGGATTGGAGATCAGTCTAGGATCTCTCATTTGTAGCTTTCATTAGTTAAAATAAAGGAGACAATTTTATAATATATATTTATATATATATATTTATTTTGTTTTACTTATTTACTTAAAAATATATAAAAAACAGTAGAAAAAATACAAACAAGACATTTCATGTTAAAGCCTAAACTCTGCCGCAAAAAGAAAATATGCCATTTTCTTAGAAATTCCTGCAAAAATCACAGTTAAACATCACGCTAAATGGTGAAAAATATCCTGTCAGCAGAGGGTGACAAAATCTCAAGTAGGCTGGCAGTTAAAAGGTTACAGGTACCTTTGCATGTTGGGTATTGTTCTGCTCGGGGGACCTTGCGCTTTCAGATTTAGCTTGTTTTTTCTTATTTGCATATTGATAGTTTAGGAAAAGGTGTTTTTTATTCTGCTTTTTTATACATTTTTTTGTGAAACCCTGTGCAACTTAAGAATTCTTTGAGGGATTACTTCCAGAAAGATGAGCCCACTACAACAAGCTCTGTACACTTAGAAAGCTTCACATGTGTACTTTCAGGAAATATATGGTTTATGGGGGGTATTCCAAATGTAAAGGGTTGTTTTGGTAGAAAAAGCACAAGGTGCGCACTTTGTCTGCAGAGCTGAAATTTTGAAGTAAAATTACCGTTACGCACATGCTTTACTTTGGTGTGTTTGGCAACTATTCCCTTGACAGTACCTATGCATGTTGGTTATTGTTCTGTTTGGGGGAGCTTGTTTTTTTCAGATTTTCAGTTTTTTCTTGTTTGCATATAGTTTTCTTTAGGAAAATGTGGTTTTGATTCTGCTTTTTTATTCTTTTTTTAGGGAAACCCTGTGCAATGAATTTTTTATCTGAAAATCTCCTAAAGCGTTGTTTCAGTTTGGGGGAGTCTCCTGGGCAGGAAAGGGTGTCTACCAATACATATGTGGTACCACTGTAACCGGGAGAAATTGGAATTTCACATGCAGTAAGATTTTCTTTATTGCATGGCACGGCCCGCTTCGGTATTCATAACAGTTGGGTTATTCCGCCACAAGGTGGCGCAGTGGTACTGCAGAAAAGCTGTGGCTTGTCCCGGCTCCCTATAAAAACGGGCTTAACCATAGAGTTCCCCAGTGTTCTCTCTGCAGTGGACTGCGAAGTTAGCAGATGGCACTCTCTCTTGCGCAGGTGAGCGGGGCAACCAAGCCTGCGGCCCTGCAAGTCTATTTCCATACGTTTCTGGACCCTCACTGCCTCCCCGCCTTGGCTGACAGGTGAAGGTAGAAGAGCACTAGGGTCAAGTGCTCCTGGAGCGCTGCTCCAAGCCGCAGACCCTGTAACACAAAGGGTAGCTGGCCGTAGGCTTTATGGTGAGCCTAATAGGGATGCAGAGTTTCTGTCCTAGCTTCTGAGGGGGTAAGTAGTTTGGGGACTGTGTCCTCTCTTTTTCCTTTGCTCATGTGTGTTTTTACTTATGTCTTTCAGGCGGGATACCATTGGGTTGTGGTTTCTCCCAGCTCCACTCCTCCCTCCCCCTCATTACCCCCTTTATTAACTTCTGGGGGCATCCCGTGGGAGGGCATCTCGGGTGGCTTCTGTCTTAAGCCTGTACCCACTGCTGGACTATTGCGCCTGTGCTAATCACCATATGGAGGCTTCTGGGGATAGTGCGCTTGGGGGCCCTTCGGGGCAAGCACGGCTGTGTTCCATGTGTGGGGTATCCCCTGTGAGTAACAGTGTCACAGTGTGCGTGCCGTGCACTGAAAGTGTCCTTGCGCTTCAAGCTGGTTTGCCTGCTTCGCTTCCCAGCTCTACGCCTCACTCGGCTTCACCTACTCCCCCGCTCCTGCAATTGGGCCCCAGTGAGGGGAATGTTGGCAGGGAGTCACATTCTGATTTGCGGGTGGCTAACATTGAAAAGCAGCTTGCCAGCAATGCTCCTAGGAAGGCCTCTGGCAAGAAGAGACACCTGGATCCCAGGCCTGCTCCCCTTGCTGAGATGTATGTGGGGATTGATGAGCTTGGTGACTGTCACCCCCTTGAGATGGGGGAGCTCTCCCAGGACTCTGACTGCTCTGGGAACCAGCAGGAGGGTTGCGATAGAGACCCTGGGTCTGCGTCCGGAGAGGAATCATGGTACCCTGAGGACACTGATAATCTGCTGTCACATATTTTTGAAATTTTGCACATTGCTCCCCCTGAGGTAGCTAAAAGAAAGCAGGGGGAGCTTTTTCGCCCTGGTAAACAGCGTCTAGAGTTCCCTGAGCAGGAACATTTTACCACCTTGGTGCTTAAAGAATGGGAACGTCCTAACAAGTTGCCTTGCCTGCGGTGCCCAAGGGTTTGGATAAAAGGTATCCCTTTCCCATTGATCTTGTTAGGAGGTAGTCATTTCCCCCTGAAGTAGACACTCCCGTGCTAGGCCTGTCCAATACGTCGGTCATGCCTTCCCCTGACACTACCACTCTGAGGGACGGTGAGGACCAGCGCATGGATCAAGTGACCTGCCATGCTTTTACCTGTGTGGGGGCTGGTTTGCGCCCTGTATGTGCTGCCGCCATTACTGCTATTGCCCTTAAGAAACTGCTTAAGTGTCTCCTTGATGGCACAATAGCTGGTAGTGTGGCGGAGGAATATAGGACTCTCTTATTTTGCACTGATTTTGTGGCCTTTATCCTTACTGCTATGGATGATGCTGTGCGGTTGTGTGGAAGGACCTCTGCGTTCTTGGTGACTATGCGCCGATCTGTCTGGTTGCGCCAGTGGGCAGCTGACGCTGCGGCTAAGAAAGCTCTCACTAGCCTCCCTTTCGTGGGGCTGCAGCTGTTTGGAGAACGTCTTGATGTTCTAGCCAAGGATGGAAGGCTGCCTCAGCGTAGGAGGCAGTTTCGGCACTTTTGGGGGTCCTCTGCCCCCCTCCCCTCTTTTCGCATTCCCAGATGGGGCCGTTGCTCCCTCCTCTCCAGTGGTCGCAGGGATTCTTGGGGCCGTGGCAGAACCCGCGGCCGTCCCGGTCTCTCCTGGAATCCTAAGTCCAAACCCTCTCCCAAGCCCCCTCAGGCATGAAGGGGCGTCCTCACCCATCCGGGTGGGGGGACGGCTTCGGCTCTTTGCTCACATCTGGAGGCTTCATGTCTCAGACCGATGGATTCAGGAGGTAGTGTCCTCCGGTTACAAGATTGCAGCCTGGCCTACCCCAAGATTCATCAGATCCCGGATATCTTTAAACCCCCTGTCCGCTCAGGGATTGCTTCTGGCTGTTCATTGCCTGTTAGAGTCCGGAGTCATTTGTTTGGTGCCTCATCAAGAAAGAGGTCAGGGGTACTATTCCAATCTTTTCACGGTCCCCAAAAAGGACGGCTCTCTGATGCCCATTCTGGATCTGAAGGGCCTCAACAAATTTGTCAGATTCAAACATTTTCGCATGGTGACGCTGCGCTCTGCTGTCAGTACCCTTCGCCCAGGCGACTTCATGACCACCGTAGACATCAAGGATGCTTATCTTCATGTGCCTATCTTCCTAGGTCGTCAGAGATTCCTAAGGTTCAAGCTGCAGGGTCAGCATTACCAGTTTGTGGCTCTACCCTTCGGTATCACCTAGGGACCTCGGGTGTTCACCAAGGTGCTGGCGGGAGTGATGGCTCTGCTAAGGAAGCAGGGCATCCGCATCATTCCTTACCTGGACGACATCCTGATTGTGGCCGAGTCTTTTCCTCAGGCCGAGCGGGACACTCAAATGGTGACAACCACTCTGGAGTCTTTCGTCTGGGTAATCAACTATCCCAAGTCTTCTCTGTCCCCGTAATTGGTGAGCCTCTCAGATCAAGGTGTTCCTTCCTCAGCAGAAGGTGGAAGGTCTTCAGCTGGCTCGGGCTCTGCTGTCGTGTCCTCATCCCTCCATCCGTCAGGGGATGCAGTTGGTGGGCCTGATGGTGTCCTACTTCGAGGCAGTGCCCTTTGCTCAGTTTCACATGAGACCTCTCCAGTTGCACCTCTTGTCAGTTTGGCATTGGGACCCTGTGTCCCTGGATCAGGAATTTGTTCTGTCTCCCATGGCCAGACGGTCTCTCTCGTGGTGGCTGGACTCAAGGAACCTTCTGGGGTGCAGGTCCTTCCTGCCCCCGTGCTGGGAAATGGTCACCACGGATGCCAGTCTGACTGGCTGGGGAGGCTTCTGGGAGTCCCTGAGGTTCCAGGGTCGGTGGGGCCCAGAGGAGGCCCATGTTTCCATTAACGTCCTGGAACTGAGGGCGATCAGGTTGGTTCTTTCTTGCCTATCCACTCACCTCCGGGGTCGGGCTGTTCAGATTCGCTCAGACAACCAGACGGCGGTTGCCTACATCAACCATCAGGGAGGGAATCGGAGCAAGCGAGCCTTCAAGGAAGTGTCCCTGATTCTGTCTTGGGTGGAACAGCATGTTCCCTGCATATCAGCAGTTTACATCCCAGGGGTGGAGAACCAGGTGGCGGACTCCCTGAGCAGGGGGACGTCTCGTCTGGGAGAGTGGTCTCTCAACAACCAGGTGTTTCTCTCCCTCTGTCACCGCTGGGGTCAGCCGGACGTGGACCTGTTTGCGTCCCGTCACAATCAAATACTTCCCAGATTTGTCTCTCTGTCTCAGGATCCTCTGGCCTTCGCCACGGATGCCTTGGCAATACCGTGGACGGAGTTTCAGCTTCTCTATGTGTTCCCTCCGTTTCCTCTCCTGGGCAGGGTCATGCGCAAGATAGCCCAGGAGCGGGTACCAGCCATACTAGTGGCCCCTTGTTGGCCAAGAAGAGTTGGTTCGCAGATTTCGTGCGGTTGGCAGTAGACCGGCACGTCTTGCCCAAGGATCCAGATCTTCTCACCCAGGGGCAGCTACGCCATACCAATTTACAAACTCTGGCTTTAACGGCTTGGCTGCTGAAACCTCCATTTTGATGGAAAAGGGGTTGCCTGCTTCTGTTGTTGATACCATGATTCGGGCTAGGAAGAAGTCCTCGTCCTTTATTTATTACAGGGTCTGGCATGCTTACATTGCCTGGTGTGAGTCCAAGTCTCTTTCCTATCGGGTGTTTTCTATTCCCAGGATTCTGGAATTCTTACAACATGGTTTGGATCAGGGCCTTCAGCTTAGTACCCTAAAAGGCCATGTTTCTGCTCTGGCAATTTTTTTCCAAAGATCTTTTGCCAATCACCGGTTGGTTAAAATCTTTTTTCAGGGTGTTTCTCATGTCCACCCCGTAAGCCTTTGCTACCAGTCTGGGATTTGAATCTGGTGTTGTCTGCCCTGCAAGGCATCAGGATAAGGTGGTGTTTCGGCTCAGGCCGGACTTCCTGCCAAAGGTTGTGTCTGCTTTTCATCTTAACAGGACATTGTCTTGCCTTCATTGTGTCCTAATCCTGCTAATTCCAATGAGCGGACTCTGCATTCCCTAGATGTGGTCAGGGCTCTGAAGTTTTATTTGGTCACCACTGAGCCTTTCAGGAAGTCTGATGCTCTATTTGTTCTCACTTCTAGACCTAGAAAGGGTTTGCCTCCAGCTAAATCCACTATCAGCAAGTGGATCCTTCAGGCGGTGGTTCAAGCCTATTCTGCTAAGGGAAGGGAACCTCCCTTTAGGATTACTGCTCATTCTACTCGTGCTATTGGTGCCTCTTGGGCTTTTCAGCACCAAGCTTCTGTTGAACAAGTTTGCAAGGCTGCTACTTGGTCTTCTGTTCATACTTTTTCTAAGTTTTACAAGGTTGATGTTAAGGCCTCAGAGGATGCTGCTTTTGTCCGCAAGGTGCTTCAGGCGGTAGTGACTTGAACTACTGGCCGCTACTCTTTGGGGATCCCACCCTACTCTGGACACTGCTTTTGGATGTCCCAACTGTTATGAATACCGAAGCGGGCAGTGCCATGCAATAAAGAAAAAAGCAATTCTGTGAGTACTCACCTGTAGAATTGTTTTTGTTCTTGCATGGCACGGCCCGCTTCTCCCCACCCTTGTTATCGTTGTTCTGGGTTGCCTCTTTATGGTGATTGTTCCAAGTCAATTGGGGGTCTTTTACCTTTTTCACATTTTTTACTTATTCTCTCCCAGCTTCATGTCTCACTGCTTGTGTACGCTGGGGAACTCTATGGTTAAGCCCGTTTTTATAGGGAGCCGGGACAAGCCACAGCTTTTCTGCAGTACCACTGCGCCACCTTGTGGCGGAATAACCCAACTGTTACGAATACCGAAGCGGGCCGTGCCATGCAAGAACAAAAACAATTCTACAGGTGAGTACTCACAGAATTGCTTTTTTTATTGACAACCTCACTTTTTTTTATTACAAAAAAACACTACAAATTGTAAAAAATAGGTTTTTTTTTATTTTTTTGCACAAATTTCACCCAAAAATATTGAGAATACACCTAAAAAATGACTAACAAGACATTTCATGTTAAAGCCCAGACTTTGCTGAAAAAAACAATATACCACTTTCCTGGGAATCCTGGAAATCCCTTCAGAAATCACAGTTGAACATGGGGAGTGCAAAATAGTGCATTTGTCATTGTCCTTTTGGAAAGAGAACCTTCGTCTCAGTTTCAAATCACTGACAGACTGAAACAGGTTTTCCTTTAGAATATCCCTGTATTTAGCACTATTCATCTTCCCCTCGTCTTGGACCAGTTCCACTGTCCCAGATCTTGGTAACAGGTTCATTTTAAACAGGCAGATATTCTAGGTGCAACTTTGCTGCTCACCTGGAGAAACATACACAAACAGCCTGCCTAGGGTGACTGAACATTAAGTGGAGGCATCACTGGGGAAAGCTGGTAACGCCGCTGGTCTGACAAGTCTCAGCTCTATATCATCACCTCGTTTGTATCTTTTGTTAGCAGAACAAAATCGAAAGTAGGATTTAAACGTTGGATGGAGGGGTGGAGGGTTAAAGTGGACCAAAACCCACATTTTTTAGCTAGCTCCCCCCATAAAGACTACTTTCTGTCAATTTTCTATGCTCCTGCCTTGCTCCCTGCTAATGCTGCCTATTTTAGCTGTAACCCCCCACCTCCTCTATTCATTGCCACTACTGTGTGGAGCAATTATGTCATTGCTGCATCTATGCAAAGATTGATTGCCTGCCATCTTAACAGAAAGGGGCAGCAAAAAATCAGTGTTTCAGGACAGTTTGGTAGGCCAAAATATACATTTCTAATTCTACACCCGAAGAAGGGAGCATTGATAGTGGCTTTAGCCAAATTATTTCACACGTTCAGTGGGTTTTGGTCTGCTTTAAGTGAGGTCTGATGGAGTGAGATAAAGGACTTGGACATGAAAGGGTTAATCAGTGGAATGAGAACGTGCTATTTAATAGTATGTACTAAGGTAATAGTTAATTCATAATTAAACATTTGGAACGAGGAAGGAGCTGGTCATGAGAGGTAAACCCTAATGGGACCAGTTTTCCAGTACTCGCTGCTAAAAAACATCCCCACGGCATTATGGGGGTTTGTGTTCCTGGGGTGCGTTTAACCTGCAGAAGGAGCTGTTTTGCTTTGCTCCATGTTGAGAAATTTTGCTGATGTAATAAGATTGTTTTAAATGCACTGTCTCTATTTTTTCAGATGACACAAAACGTCTTGAACACTTTGAGTGCCTGGGCATCCACTTGGCAAATGAAGTTCAATGTGGAGAAATGTAAAGTCACGCACTTGGGATCTAATAACTTAAAGGCCACATATGTCTTCGGGGGAGTAAAACTGGGAGGGTCACTTGTTGAGAAAGATCTGGAGGTACTGGTCGATCACAGGCTTAATAACAGCATGCAATGCCAAGCAGCTGGTCTGACAATGTGGAGAAATGTAAAGTCATGCACTTGGGATCTAATAACCTAAAGGCCGCATATATCCTCGGGGGAGTAAAACTGGGAGAATCACTTGTTGAGAAGGATCTGGGGGTACTAGTAGATCACAGGCATGCAATGCGAATGCAATGAGAATTAAATCTGTTTAGTCTTGAGAGGAGATGACTGAGGAGGGACATGATTAACTGGTATAAATATATAAAGGGGCAATATAAAAAATATGGGGAAACACTATTTCGGATAAAATCCTCTTCGACTGGAAAAAAAGAAATTCAGTCTCTGGAGGCGGTAAACGTTTTTTACCATAAGAACTATAAATCTGTGGAATAGCCTCCCACAGAAGTTTGCTACATCACAAACCGCTGACAGTTTCAAAAAAGGATTAGATGCTGATTTAGAAGAAAATTACAGTTTCTATTAGCTGTTATCAGTATAATAAATAAATAAAATTAAGTACAACTTCCCCTACCCAAACACCCTTGGTTGAACTTGATGGACATTTGTCTTTTTTCAACCGTATTAACTATGTAACATTTATGTTCCTGATTGTTGCTGAATAAACAGCCGTTGTTCCTTGTATGCAAGAAGAGTGTCATGTATAATCCTCTGCCAATACATAGCAGACAAAAAGATTAAGGGGGCAATAAACAACAAAAAAAGGCATTTCAACGTTTAAAGCAGGAAGGGACAGCGGAAGCATTAAAAAACTATAAAGAAGAAAATAAACAATGTAAACAACAGATAAGGGCAGCTAAGCTGGAGACAGAAAGACTGGTCGCGAAAGAGAGTAAAACTAACCCCAAATTATTCTTTAGCTACATAAACCATAAAAGGTACAAACCTGAGGGTGTGGGCCCCCTGAAAAGCAAGGAGGGGACCCCTATAGAGGGAAATGAGGAGAAAGCAAATTTACTAAACAACTTATTTGCTTCTATATTCAGAAAAGAATGTGACATGCCGAGTGAAATGCGGAATAACCAAAACCCTCCATTAAATGTCACTGGTCTAACCAAGGAAGAAGTCCAGCACCATCTCAAGCAGATAAAAATTGATAAATCACCGGGACCAGATTACATACATCCTCGTGTTTTAAGGGAGTTATGTACAGTAATAGACAAGCCGTTATTTCTAATATTTGTGGACTCAATAACTACAGGGTCTGTTCCGAGGGATTGGCGCTTGGCAAATGTGGTGCCAATATTCAAAAAGGGATCTAGGGGGGAACCTGGGAACTACAGATCGGTAAGCTTAACATCTGTGGTGGGCAAGCTGTTTGAAGGTTTCTTAAGGGATACTATCCTGGAGCACCTTGGGGATAATGACCTTATTGCTCCATATCAGCATGGATTTGTGAGGAATTGCTCCTGCCAGACAAACCTAATCAGCTTTTATGAGGAGGTAAGTTCAAGATTGGATCAGGGGGAGTCACTGGATATCATATATCTTGACTTTTCTAAAGCATCTAAAGCATTTGATACTGTGCCACATAAAAGGCTGGTACAAAAGATGAGAATGCTTGGACAGGGAAAAGGGACAGGGAAAACCTGTGCAGATGGGTGGGAAATCGGCTTAATGAAGCAGAGGGTGGTCATCAATGGTACACACTCAGATTGGGTCACTGTTACTAGTGGAGTACCACAAGGGTCAGTTCTGGGACCAATTCTCTTAAATATATATATAAATGACATTGGGTATGGATTAAACAGTAAAGTCTCAATCTTTGCAGATGATACTAAGCGCTATGTAAAGTAATTAAAACAAAAGAGGACAGCAGGCAGCTACAAACAGATTTAGATAAATTGGAAGCATGGGCAGTTAAATGGCAAATGAAGTTTAACACAGATAAATGTAAGGTTATGCACATGGGAAGGAGAAATCTGTGTCATGATTACACACTAAATAAAGAAACACTTGGTAAAACAACAATGGAAAAGGACCTAGGGGTTTTAGTTGACAATAAGCTCAACTGTAGTAATCAATGCCAGGCAGCTGCTGCCAAAAAAAATAGGATCATGGGGTGCATCAGGAGGAGCATAGGTGCTCATGACCAGAGCATCATTTTACCCCTGTACAAGTCACCGGTCAGACCCCATATGGAGTACTGTGTACAGTTCTGGGCACCTGTGCTTAAGAGGGACATATCAGAAGTGGAGCACGTTCAAAGAAGGGCAACAAAGTTAATAAAAGGAGTGCGGGGACTAGAGTACCCTGAAAGATTGTCCAAGTTAGGTTTATTTAGTTTAGAAAAAAGACGATTGAGGGGTGATCTAATAACTATGTATAAATATATTTGGGGTCAATACAAATATCTGTCCCACAATCTATTTATACCCCAGAGTGTAACCATAACCAGAGGGCATCCACTAAGGTTAGAGGAAAGGTGCTTTCTCCACCGACATAGGAGGGGATTCTTCTCTGTAAGAGCAGTGAGACTATGGAACTCGCTGCCAGAGGAGGTAGTAATGATGGATACAGTAAAAATGTTCAAAAGTGGCCTTGATGCCTTCCTGGCATGTAATAACATTTTCAGCTATGGCTGCTAGACCACTGGAAGGCATTAAACAGGCTGAACTGGATGGACTAAAGTCTTTATTCAGCCTTACATACTATGTTACTATGTTACAGACGGCTCTCATTGGACAAGAGCTCGCACATGAGTGTTGCAGCGGGCTAATGTGATGGGGAAAAGCCAGCGCTGGCACTGGAATCTTTTAGATTCATGTTTAAAGGCTTTTACCTTGCCACTCTATGGAGGGTACTGTTTGTTGTGGTTGTATCTACAGATACTCCAGTCTCTGCTTGGGAAATCTCCAGCTTCTTCAGGGTTACATTTGGTCTTTATGCTGCCTCTCTAATTAATACCCTCCCTGGCTGGTCTGAGAGTTTTGGTGGGTGGTTCTCTTTGGCAGGTCATGTTCTTTCTATTTGATGATAATGGATTTGATGGTGTTTCGGTGACAATCAGAGATCTATATTTTTTATAACCCACCCTGGACGTGTATGTCTAAACAACTTTGTCCCTGACTTGTCTGGAGAGCTCCTTGGTCTCCGTGGTGTTATTTGGTTAGTGGTGCCATGGCTTAACGGTGTTGCAGCCTCTTGCGGTGTTGCAGTCTTTCAGAAAGGGTGTGTTCATACTGACAGACCATGTGACACTTAGATTGCCCACTGGTGAATTTCGTTTCACTAAACATTAGACTTCTGAAGATAATTGATTTCATCAGATTTTTAATTCCCAAAACTTTTTTTTTCATATATATATTTTTCATTTCACTTTACCAAAACAGACTATTTTGTACAGATGCAGAAAAATAGGAAAGATGCTGCCTCTCCTGTGATGAGGGAATCATATTGAAATATCTCCTACCTGACTGAATTGCTGCGTCAGCCACATCAGGACATAAATGTAGCCAAGAAAGTATGTAAGTAATCAGAGCTCTTCAATGGTATCCTAAATCCAGGTAAGTGGCTGGCTGGGCAGGGCAATGAGTTATTTGAGTATATGTTGTGTGTTAAAGCAGAAAAAAACCCAGGAATTTGACTTTTCCCGAGATTTGTTCAGTTCCCCTGGGGCCCTGCTGTGTGGAACCCCCAGAAAACTGCTTTTCACTCACCTCTTGGTTCCAATGGCACATTCAATGAGAGCCGTCTGCCTTGACTATGGAGTTGACAGCTCCACCAGACATGGGACATATTGCCTACTTCCTTCTGACTTCTCTAGCATTTGTCTCGGTATTATGCTGCAAATCCGTGTGTCTGCCAGGAGTCTGTACCACCTTGCAAGCACTTTGTAGTTTCTCTCTTGGATGGTATTTGCTAGTGGCATGCCGTGGATACCCAAATAGATTTTGGTAAGGTCGTTCTCTGAGATTTGAATTAATACCTCTCTTTCCCATTTGCCTATAGTCTTAGGGGGTGTAGATTGGTTTGTTCTAAGAAGGAGTGAATAAATGGTTGATATTACATGGGTAGGGGGTTTGGGTGGTTAGGGATTCAAATTCTGTTGGTCGACTCCAAGATAATTTTTTCCAGATTGTTGGTGGTAATGAATGCATGGAGCCGTCTGTGCAGCAGCCAGGAGATGTGCCTGCCTTCTGCTTCCTCTTTCAGGTCCCATGATTGCAGTTTGATAGAAAGGGTGTTGATTTTCTGTCACCAAATCAGAAAAAAAAAACAATTCTGTGAGTACTCACCTGTAGAATTGTTTTTGTTCTTGCTAGGCACGGCCTGCTTCGGTATTCATAACAGTTGGGTTATTCCGCCACAAGGTGGCGCAGTGGTACTGCAGAAAGCTGTGGCATCTCCCGGCCCCCTATAAAAACGGAATTAACCATAGAGTTCCTAGCGTAGACAAGCAGTGAGACAAGAAGCCTGGAGAGAATAAAGGTAAAAAATGTAAAAAAGGTAAAAAACCCCAATTAACTTGGAACAATCACCATAAAGAGGCAACCAAGAATAACGATAACAAGGGTGGGTCAAAGCAGGCCGTGCCATGCAAGAACAAAAACAATACTACAGGTGAGTACTCACAGAATTGCTTTTTTCTTTATTGCATGGCACGGCCCGCTTCGGTATTCATAAAAGGTGGGGACATCCAAAAGCAGTGTCCAAAAGTAGGGTGGGATCCCCAATGAGTAACAGCCGGCAGTTCAAGTCACTACCGCCTGAAGCACCTTGCGGCCAAAAGCAGCATCCGCTGAGGCCTTAACATCAACCTTGTAAAACTTGGAAAAAGTATGAACAGAAGACCAAGTAGCGGCCTTGCAAACTTGTTCAACAGAAGCCTGGTGCTGAAAAGCCCAAGAGGCACCAATAGCACGAGTGGAATGAGCAGTAATTCTAAAGGGAGGTTCCTTCCCCTTAGCAGAATAGGCTTGAACCACCGCCTGACGGATCCACTTGCTGATAGTGGATTTAGCCGAAGGCAAACCCTTCCTAGTTCCAGAAGTGAGAACAAATAGAGCATCAGATTTCCTGAAAGGCTCAGTAGCGACCAAATAAAACTTCAGAGCCCTGACCACATCTAGGGAATGCAGAGTCCGCTCCTTGGAATTAGCAGGATTAGGACACAATGGGCCTGATGCAGAGCCTCCTCTGAACTGCCCTTAAAACCTTCCGATTGTCCGGGGCTCCCGTTTGAATCGTGGCTCAAATGTGATGCAGAGCCTCCGTCGGAATGGCTCCCTAACTGATCCGTCAATTTCACTTTACTCGGAAAGCTTTTTTTGCTCTCTCTGGTGCCTTCAATTTGATCGGGGCTCCCGTTCACGTTCACACGAGCGGCCCGTTTTTCCCTGATTTTTTCTGCCTTTTTGAACGTACCTGCTTTCCGTCGTATTTGACCTTCCATCTTGGTGGTTTTAGCAAGTATACTTACATCTCCATGGCTCTTCAGTTGCCAATCTGGCTACACGCAAGCGCACATCCCGCAAACTCCATTGGAATATGCATATGGCCACAAATGCAAATTTGACACACATCTTTTTTTTTTTTTGGTGGGGGTTTCCTTGTCCATAATGCATACCTAAATCATCTAGTAGTTCCTTCTCCCTTGTCCTTAATGCATACCTTTATTGTTTGTGTTTTTTTTCTTTTTATTGTCCCATATCTAAACCTTTTGTGTGTCATGTAAATGTGTGCTGATGTTGTGTGATGGTACTTTTGCAGGAAACACAACTCTCGAAATATTATTAATTATTTATTAGTTATTTTTTTTTTTTTTTGTGTTTTTGTATTAAAAACTTTTTTTTTTTTTAAAACGAGAAAAAACATATTTACATTTTGTTACAAAAATAAAAAAATTAGGCCTCGGGGTCTGTAGCCTGTGTTCTTTGATCTGTGAATGAAAAACAACATTACTTTAGCATTGTTTTTTTTTTTTTGTTTTTTGATTGTTTGTGCACTTATTAAATGGGACCTTCTACGTGTTTTAATGAAAAGGCCAAACTCTTCAGAAACGTTGCCACAGCATCTTAAACTAATATATATTAATTTTGTAGTCAATAAATTATTATTCTTTCCCCCACTGGGCTGCAACTCAGTTCAGGAATTTAGGATACGTGCAACGCCATGTTGACTCTGAAGCATCACACTTACTGAGGAGAGGAGAGTGGGATAAGGTACAGGGGGTGGGTTATAGCTGTGCTTTGCTCACACAGAGCCGAGATGTGCTATGGAAAAGGTTGGTAAGATGATTTGTAAGGTGGACAATCTGTATGTACAGGGTGTGGGAAATATTTAAGATAGACTCTTATTCAGAGTTAAGGTCCGCTTTAAGTGCTTTTTTATAAAAATTAATTTGGAAATGTCTCTGAATTTTAGTTTTCAAATGTAATTGTTTGCTCATTTTCTTTAGTTTAAATAAACACCACTTACAAGGTTTGGCCCGCACATTGCGTCGGGGGCGGAATCTCCCTTCAGCCTCCCTCTGTTGCTGTTGTGAATCTGTATGGATGACAAACACACTGATATTAGAGACTGTTGTTCTTTCATGAATAGAATATTAAGTTAGGCTTCTAGGTATCAATCTACTCACCTTCCCCAGCAACCTCTTCCTCCTCGCCCCCTTCCTCACTCATCCCTTGGGATGTTCCAGCGACGTCTGAATCTACAACAATAGTGCACATGAGTATCTGTATTTAATGCATGTATTTCCACATATCTAACTATATTTCCCTTACCGGAGTCAGGTTGAGGCTCTGTTATGCTCGACTCCCTGCCGTCAGATCCCCCCCTCCCCTGCATGCTGAGGTCCAGCGGCTCCTCCGAGTCACTTACAGAGGAGGGGGTGGCCGTTGACCCTGGCGGTAGGGCCACCTACACCTTCACCTGTTTCGCCCAACACTGGGCTGCGTGTCCTGGTCCTGGTGGGGCGGAACCGTAGATTCCATTCATGGGCTGAAATACAAACACAATCATTAAACCACGCCCAGGCGATGCCAGGGTTATAGGTGCATTTACATTTTCTACACTTACATGGAAAATGTTTGTTGAAGTACCGCCTCACCCGGGGCTTATGCCTTCTTTTTAAATCAGACCAGTGTTGGGCGATCTGGGTGAAGGTATAGGTGGTTTGGGTTCTGCGTTCTATCGCCTCCACCACCTCCAGGGCCAACGTCCGTTTGGCATAATCAGACGGCAGGAAGTCGTAGCGATTCCTTTGCATCATCTGTTAATAAAAAATACAAGGACACACCATTAAGCCACCAAATACATTAACAAGTTTCCTGGCCTAACTCAAGTCACTTTATTAACCTCTTGCTGCCTCACATTGCCCTAGTTCTGCTATCTGCATGTAGGCTAGTTTGTAGCTGCGTACATGGGTTAAACTAAGGTGGGCTGGTCTGTAACGTGACAAACTAAGTTGTTTCAGACTATTCTTGCGTTTTTTTTTCTTTTTTTATTACAAGGAATGTGTGCGCGCACATAAAGGCACGCTCGCTCGCATACTCACATCCATGATGAGCTCGTCCTGCTCCATTGTAAAGATGGCGGGGGACATCTTGGCTTGTTTTTCAAATTCTAGCTCTGACGTTCCCCCGCGGTGACGTGCGTGCGTGCGCTCAGGCGCGCAACCGCAGTTGGAAACATATTTAAAGCTCAAGGCACTCCGCTTGGTGTGGGATACCATATCAATATGGGCAGACCTAAAGGGAGCACAAAGAGCCAACCAAGGCCAAAGCCACATAGCAGCCGCACACATGCCTCCTAAATAAAACAGAAAAGCAGGCACAAGACAAATGCAGAACATGCACCAACTAAAACGGTGGGGACTCCACAGACACAGGCACATTCCCAAAAACGCAGGAGCAAGGAGACATTAACCCATTCTCAACCACCGGCCCAAAAACCACACACGACTCCCCAGATAGCCAACCATCTATTTCAAGTGATGCAGGGGACAACACACACCCATGTGGGCGCTAACCACTCCGTGGGTCCCTAACAGCCCGTTTTTGCTAAGCACAAAGCATGGCTGTTGCCAATGCTGTTTGGGTACATTATGGTGTTCTGTCCATCGAGATACTGAACAAATCAAGCAGACAGTTGTGGACCTGAAATCATATAGTTGCCCAAAAATGGACATGCGCCGGCAGCAGAGGTAAAGCCTAAATGCATTTAGAGTCGCTTTGTGACCAGCATGTAACACTTATTAGGTGTGATTTAATCTTCCCCAGCCTGCAGACAGGGGGTGGTTTCAAGAAAATACATTGGCCACAAGGTCAGCACGGATTGTGCATGCTGGGCCACTTTGTGTACCAGTGTAAGGAGGGGTCTGCTCGTCAGAAATAGGGAAAGGTTCTGCACCCAGGTCAGTATATCGAGCAATCCTGCTTCTAATGGCAAGGTTGTGCAGGACCCCACAAGCAATAATTATTTTGATAACCTTGCCAGGCTGATACTGAAGAGAACCCCCACTGTGATCCAGACATCGAAAACGCATCTTCCACAACCCAAAGGCACGTTCCACCACAGAGCTTGACCTCCTATGGGCTGTGTTGTAGCGCTCCTGTGCCTGGGAAGATGGGTGCAGGATGGGTGTGAGCAGCCATGGTAACAAGGGATAGCCTGAGTCACCTGCAAAAATACAAAAGACAAACATAAGGTGGATGCCTAAAAAAAGGTTTAGGTGTGCATAGAAACATTAGTACACAGGGACAAATAGGTGAGCTAGGTATGGTGGGAGGAATTGACATTTTTACTGAGCCTACAAACACATGCAACCTGTACACTCATTAAAAATGTCTGCGTAATGCTACTGAGATAAGAGGGCCAGAACATAAGCCAATAGTGGAGAATACTTTCACCCATTAATTAAACCAAAAACCTGTTTCAAGTTTCCAGGAAAGGTCTCACAGATTAGTGGGGTAGTGGCAAATCCACATTCAAACCTGGGGGCCAAGAAATACAACTTTAATACACATACCCAGTAACCATCCTCCAGAAATATCTCCAGATTAAAACCGTTGATAGAGGCTGGAGTTCCTCAAAATGTGCGCATCATGCGTGGACCCAGGAAAGCCAGCAAACAGACTGAAAAATTGAAGATCAGGGCCCGCCACTGCCTGAACATTGATGGAATCTTCCTGTTCCTGCACCAAGCAAAACACAAGTGTAATTAGTGTGAGCCTTAAAAAATGTGTGATAACCAGAAAAAAAGCAGACCCAAACCACATACCTGAACAGATATTCCTGGTCCTCAGGGGGGATGAGCGAGACATGTGTGCAATCGATTGCACCAAGGACGTTGGGCATGTCGGCTATGTTATAAAAGCCCAACTTAACCGCATTCCAGGCTTCCCCTGTTTGAGGGAAAAAATGTAATTCTGTGCCAGGGTAGCCATGCCATCCAAAAACTTGGTTAGGCTGCGGCTCAGCGTAGACTGGGACATCCCCAGGGAGAAGGCACCCAGTCTCTGGAACGAGCCGTTCGCCAAAAATTGCAGGCAGCTAACCAATTTGGTCATACCTGCAATTGCATGCCCCTTTCTGGTGGTGGGGGCTAACCATGGCCGCAGCTCGCTATACAAGGCATGGAGAGAAACACGGTTAAGGCGGGTGAGCTCGAATAGGTCAACGTAACTCATGCCATCGATGTCCAAAGGCGTGCGCTGCAGCCTGGTTTCTGCCATACTCAGAAGTACCAGACGGCGTAGCTGGCGCCTTTGATGTTGGCCCACAGAGGAATGCATTCCCAAAAAGCACGGAGCTCCAATACGGCTGGTCAGACTGGCCGTAAGTGAAGGCTCGGCGGCCCCGTTTTATTAGGCTGAATCCAATCGGAAATCAAGGCTCTGCATCACTGAAAAAAACGGGCCAATGAACGAGGCGTCCGTTTTGCCGGCAAACAGCCTCTTGCGAGCCGACAATCGGAAAGGCGGCTGAGCGCACACCTGAGCGCATAAACGCACACTAAAATCAACGTAGCACCCTTTCCTGACCCGATCAAAGCCCAAAACCAACGGGGAAACGCGCGGGGGAGCTGAACGGGGAGGCTCTGCATCAAGCCAAATTTCCTCGATTCAGATACATTCTTCCGGACTTCCGTAGCTGTCTGTGAAAGTTTTGGTGGGTGTTTGTCATTTTTTTGCTTTTTTTCGTCCATTTTCTACTCGCACGAACGTTCGGGAATGCGCTTTCGATGAACGGAAGCAAATCGGAACATTTCCGTTAGTTCGGATCATTTTCCAAACAAAATCAGAAATTTTCCGTTCGTTCAGAAAACTTCTGTTGCTGGGATGGGTTTCTGTCTGATTCAGAGAGCTGATTTCCGACGGATCACCACCCTATAAATCCGTTTCATTTCCTATCCACTTACGGGACCTTTGAGGGCTCGGATTGCTATTGTTGAACATGTTTTTCAGCTATGTGGAGGAGTCTGCGCGCCTTTAGCACCAAGGCATTGCATGTATCAGCATGGCCGAGGCCATAAATTGTATAGCAATGCATACCTGAATCAATACATTTCATGTATGCCTTATAGATGCATTTTAATGCTGACCTAAATTAGTCCTTAGCATGTAAACATTTATTTTCCCACACATCCATATAATTGCTATATTTTTTTAGACTTATGTCCTTTGTGAATTATATTTGGATTGTTGAACTTGAATCTTAATTTGTTGTAGGAGTTATTGTTTTAGTTGGTTACCTTTGCTTTGTGTAGTTATTTTATATTTGGTTGCAGGAACTGCAAGATGTGACACTCGCCCTTGCTCCTGATGCCCGTTCTTTGCCTGCAGAATGCGGGCCAGGGGTTCTCTAATCGGGCACTATGCAAAACCCGGCCCGTGGTGGCGAGGGCCCTCTGGCATTTGAAGTCCAGATTTAGGTGTTTGGACCATACGGGGGGGGGGGGGGGCACTGCAGTATGACCCCAACAAGGTTATACCAAAATTGTAATTTATGTTTTTTAACAGGGACCACACGTGCCAGAGTGGCACAACTGAGTGTCAGAGTCCTTCAGTTGGTGGGCGAGATGCAGGAGCTGCGCAACTCGTTGGGGACCACAGATGAAGAATAATGTTCAGTGGCCTGCCATTGCTATGTATTTTGTTTTTTATAGTTGTAAAAAAAATAAAAGTTTTTAAAATTTTATATTTTATGATGGTATAAAAAAAACGTTACATTGTCATTTCATTTACAAAATACATTAACACAAAACTAATGGGCCCAGAAATATTTAAAGATGAATATTCACATGACCGAGAAGTGATTTGGGTAAGTTTTAGGGGGCTAAAATGGAAGAAGAACCTAACCAAGAAGTGGTTTGGGTGAGCTTTAAGGGTCCAAAAGGGAAGATGGAGGATAGTGCTAAGTGGTTTGGGTGAGCTTTAAGGGTCCAAAAGGGAAGATGGAGGACAGTGCTAAGTGATTTAGCTAAACATTGTAGTAGAAGTGAGGGTGGCAAATATGTAGGTGAGCACTTTAATGAGTTAAGTTTGTAGTGCGCAGGCACAAGATCAAAAGGATTTCCGTCTGGACGAATATTTATTGAAAAAGGGAAACAGAATCGAACGGGAAACGTAAAGGATTCGTTGGAGGATACGATGGGAAAAGGGCAAAAACGAAAGCCTACGTTGTAACATGTGAAAATGAAATGGAAAAGTCTGGATGGAAAATGACATCCTCGTATTCGTAATCTGTCGTACGAACGGACGGAAACTTTACAGAAGGTTTTCAATGCAAGCATAGAATCGCTCGTACGCTCATACGAGAACGGAAACATTTCACAAAAAAAAACCAGATCGGAACTAAAACGGAAGTTTTTTTTGTCTCTCTGAATCGAGGCTAATGTCCTGATTGAGATGAAAGGCAGACACCACCTTAGGCAAGAAAACTGGCTTAAGCCATAACACCACCTTATCCTGATGCCTCTCAAAATAAGGAGGTTTGATGGAAAGCGCCGCCAGCTCAGAAACTCGCCTTACAGAAGTGATCGCCACCAAAATGGCTACCTTAAGAGTCAGAATGGGCAAAGCAGCCCCACGGATAGGCTCAAAGGGAGGACCCTGCAAAGCAGACAACACCAGATTCAAGTCCCAGACTGGTAGCATAGGCTTACAAGGTGGACGCACATGAGTAACACCCTGGAAAAAAATTTTAACCAACCGGTGGTTGGCCATGGATCTTTGGAAAAAAATTGCCAGCGCTGAAACGTGGCCTTTGAGGGTACTTAGCTGAAGAAATTGGGGGGGAGGGGGTATTTCGCTGTGAAAAATTATACACTGTAAAGGTGACACGCTTGCTGCATACTAATAACCAGACTCTTGCTACAAACTGTATTCAACAGAACATATGAGGAAGACCAGATAAGATACTATTATCTGTTTATCCCTCTATTATGGAAAATATGTGAACAAAATTGTGTAAATGGTTCAATATACCTATGTATACATGATCGGAAATATGTGAAAAAAATGTTTATGGAATGTGTAACTATTTCGACATTAAGTATAAACAATTATGCAAAATAAAGAAATTGACTAACAAGACCAAATAACTCCACAAGATTCTAAGTGATTGTTTGTCCAACAAACTACTCAACTTCTAGGGGGCTTTCACAGCGAAATACCCCCTCCCCCCCAATTTATTCAGTTAACAGAGTAGGGACATCAACTCCTGGACAACTTTCCCCGCGGACACATCCTAAGTGAAGTATCCACAGGGACCCTGTATCCCTTAACTTACTTAGCTGAAGGCCAGAATCCAAACCATGTTGCAAAAATTCCAGAATCCTGGGAATGGAAAAAACCCAACAGGGAAGAGACTTGGACTCACACCAGGCAATGTAAGCATGCCAGACCCTGTAATGGATAAAGGACGAGGACTTCTTCCTAGCCCGAATCATGGTATCCACAACAGAGGCAGGCAACCCCCTTCTCTGTCAAGATGTAGGTTTCAGCAGCCAAGCCGTTAAAGCCAGCGTTTGTAAATTGGGCTGGCGTAGCTGTCCCTGAGTGAGAAGATCTGGATCCCTGGGCAAGACGTACTGGTCTACTGCCAACTGCACGACATCTGCGAACCACACCCTTCTTGGCCAACAGGGGGCCACCAGGATGGCTGACACCCCCTCCTGGGCAATCTTGCACATGACCCTACCCAGTAGAGGGAACGGAGGGAACACATAAGGAAGCCGAAACTCCGTCCAAGGCATTGCCAGTGCATCCGTGGCGAAGGCCAGAGGATCCTGTGACAGGGAGACAAACCTGGGAATTTTGTGATTGTGACGGGACGCAAACAGGTCCACATCTGGCTGACCCCAGCGGTGACACAGGGAGAGAAACACTTGGTAGTTGAGGGACCATTCCCCCAGACTAGATGCCCCCCTGCTCAGGGAGTCCGCCACCTGGTTCTCCATCCCCGGAATGTATACCGCTGAGATGCAGGGGACATTCTGTTCCGCCCAAGACAGTATCAGAGACACTTCCTTGAAGGCTTGCTTGCTCTGAGTCCCTCCCTGATGGTTGATGTAGGCAACTGCCGTCTGGTTGTCTGAGTGGATCTGAACAGCCCGACCCCGAAGGTGTGTGGTCAGGTGGGACAGAACCAACCAGATCGCCCTCAGTTCCAGGACATTGATGGGAGCATGGGCCTCCTGGGGGCCCCAACGGCCCTGGAACTGTAGGGACTTCCAAAAGCCCCCCCCAGCCGTCAGACTGTCATCCGTGGTGACAGTCTCCCAGCACGGGGGCTGGAAGGTCCTGCCCACCAGAAGATTCCTTGAGTCCAGCCACCACGAAAGGGACTGCCTGGCCAGAGAAGACAGAGCAAATTCCTGATCCAGGGACACAGGGTACGGATCCCAAACTGACAAGAGGTGCAACTGAAGAGGTCTCATGTGAAACTGAGCAAAGGGGACCGCCTCGAAGCAGGACACCATCAGGCTCACCAACTGCATCCCCAGACGGAAGGAAGGATGAGGACACAATAGCAGAGCCAGTGCCTGCTTCTGAAGGCCCTCCACCTTCTGCTGAGGAAGGAACACCTTGACCTGAAAGGTATCCAGTTTCATGCCCAGAAAGGACCTCACCAAGGACGGGGACAGTGAAGACTTGGGAAAATTGATCACCCAGCCCAGAAAGTCTCCAGAGTGGAGATCACCAACTGGGTGTCCTGTTCGGCCTGATGAAAGGACTGAGCCACAATGAGGATGTCGTCTAGGTAGGGAAGGATGCGAATGCCCCGGGTTCGTAGCAGAGCCATCACTCCCGCCAGCATCTTGGTGAACACCCAAGGCGCCGAGGTGATACCGAATGGTAAGGCCACAAACTGGTAATGCTGATCCTCCAGCACGAACCTCAGAGATCTCTAATGACCTGGAAAGATAGGCACATGAAGATAAGCATCCTTGATGTCCACGGTTGTCATGAAATCAACCGGGCGAAGGGTACCGACAACAGAGCGTAGCGTCTCCATGCGAAAATGTTTGAATCTGATAAACTTGTTGAGGCCCTTCAAGTCCAGAATGGGCCTCAGAGAGCCCGTGAAGAGATTAGAATAGTACCCCTGACCCTGTTCTTGATGGGGCACTGGACAAATGAGCCCTGACTCCAGCAGGCATTGAACCGCCGAAAGTAACCCTTGAGCTGACAAGGGGTTTAAAGACATCTGGGGTCTGATGAATCTTGGGGGCGGCCAGGCTGCAAACTCTATCTTGTAACCGGAGGACACCACCTCCTGAATCTACCGGTCTGAAACATGGAGCCTCCAGACGTGAGCAAAAAGCCGAAGCCGTCCCCCCACCTGGATGGGTGAGGGCGCCCCCTCATGCCTGGGGGGCCTTGGGAGGAGGTTTGGGCTTGGAACCCCAGGAGGGACCGGGACGTCCACGGGATCTGCCACGGCCCCAAGACTCTCTGCGGTTACTTGAGAAGAGGGAGCCACAATCTCCTCTGGAAGAATGAAGGGAGGGGAGGGAGGGAGACGGAAGTCCCTCGAAAAGGTCGGGGCTGCCTCCTACGCTGAGACTGCCTGCCATCCTTGGCCAAAACATCAAGACGCTCACCAAAGAGCCTCAGCCCCGCAAAGGGGAGCCCAGTACGAGCCTTCTTAGCAGCAGCATCAGCTGCATCAGCTGCCCACTGACGTAACCAAACAGAGCAGTGCATAGCCACCAAAAGTGCAGAAGCCCTACCGCCCAGCCTCACAGCATCATCCATGGCAGTAAGGATAAATACAACAAGATCAGAGCAAAGCAAGAGGGCCCTATAATCCTCCCTCCTCCTACCAGCCATAGTGCCATCACAGAGACGCTTTAGCAGTTTCTGAAGGGCAATAGCAGTAATGGCAGCAGCACAGGCCGGGCGCAGTCCAGCCCCCACACAAGTAAAAGCATGGCAGGCCAGCTGATCCATGCGCTGGTCCTCACTGTCCTTCAGAGTGGTAGTGTCAGGGGAAGGCATGACCGAAGTATTAGAGAGGCCTAGCACGGGAGCGTCCACCTCAGGGGGACAGGACCAACGCTTAACTAGATCAGCAGGAAAGGGATACCTCTTATCCAATCCCTTGGGTACAGCGGGCAGCCTGTTAGGACGTTCCCACTCCCTAAGCACCATAGAAGTGAAATGGCCCTGCTCAGAGAACACCAGACGCTGTTTACCAGGACGTAAAAACTCACCCTGCTTTCTCGTAGCCACCTCAGGGGGAGCAATGTGCAAGATTTCAAAAATTTGTGACAGCAGATTGTCATTGTCCTCAGGGTACCATGATTCCTCCCCGGACGCAGACCCAGGGTCACTAATGCAACCATCCTGCTGGTCCCCAGAGGAGTCAGAGTCCTGGAACAGTTCCCCTTCCTCTAGGGAATAAAGTCCCCCAGTGGCATCAAATTCCTCATACTCCACAGTGGAGCGGGAGGGTATGGAAGACAGGTGCCGCTTCTTGCCAGAAGCCTTCCTAGGAATAAGCCCGGCAAGCTGCTTCTCAATGTTGGCCACATGAAATGCCAGATCAGAGTGTAACCCCCTGCTAGCATCCCCCTCACTAGGAGCTAATTGCAACAGTGGGGGGTAGGTGATGCAGAAGGGGGCGCAGAGCTGGGAAGCGATGCAGGCAAACCAAGCTGAAGCGCAAGGACACTTTGAGTGCACGGCACGCGCACCGTGCCATCATTGCTGATAGGGAATACCCCGCACATGGAACACAGCTGGGATTGCCCTGAAGGACCCCCGAGCACGCTATCCCCAGTAGCCTCCATATGGTGATTAACACAGGCGCAATTGGCCATCGCTGGGTAAAGGCTAATACAAAAGCCACCCGGGATGCCCTCCCACGGGATGCCCCCAGATCAGCAAAAGGAGGGGGGGATGAGGGGAGGAAGGAGTAGAGCCGGGAGAAACCACAACTGGTATCCCGCCTGAAAGACATAAGTAAAAATGACACATGAGCATCCCGCAGCACATGCACCACAAGGCCAATAAAAAAAACTCCAAGGGGGACTCACGGACCAAGGACCCCGCAGGGTCACCAAGGCACAGATCGCAGGATGAAGCGACACACCAGAGGAAACAGCGCTGCAGCCCGGAAGGGAGAAATCCAGACACGCAGCTAATCCAAAATGGCGCCAGCAGAGGTACCTCAAGGTGCGGGTCGCGGGGGGGCGACGCGATACGCGTCATCCCCCGGCCCCGCCCCTCCGAAGAGTGCGAAAATGGCGCCCACGTGACCCCGGCGGCACCATGACAAAGCAAAAACGCCTCAGGTTATAGCGCCCACAACCTTGGAGCGCAGTACAAAGTGGCGCGGCGGGCAAAAAACACTGTAAATGCCAAAACACCACAACTAACACCACTCACCGCTACCACCCACCCCCCGAACAAAGTCAGAGAGGGGGAGGGGGGAGAGAAAGAGACGAGAAGGCAGCGGCGAGTATCCAGGCCAGGGGGGGGGCCCTGAAGGAAAAGAACACTCACAGTCCCCAAAACACTCACCCCCTCAGAAGCCAGGACAGGAACTCCACATCCCTAGTAGGCTCACCATAAAGCTTATGGCCGGCTACCCTTTGTGGAACAGGGTCTGCGGCTTGGTGCAGCGCTCCAGGAGCACTTGACCCTAGTGCTTTTCTACCTTCACCCGATCTGTCAGCCAAGGCTGGGAGGCAGTGAGCGTCCAGAAACGGGTGGAAATAGACTTACAGGGCCGCAGGCTTGGTTGCCCCGCTCACCTGCGCAAGAGAGAGAGCCATCTTCTAACTTCGCAGTTTCACTGCAGAGGAAACACTGGGAACTCATGGTTAATCCCATTTTTATAGGGGGCCGGGAGATGCCACAGCTTTCTGCAGTACCACTGCGCCACCTTGTGGCGGAATAACCCAACTGTTATGAATACCGAAGCAGGCCGTGCCATGCAATAAAAAAAACACAACCCATATATAAACATAATGCATGACTATTTCTGCCTCCCAGAAAATTTGCATAATTGTCTCGAATTTTTATTTTATAATGGTGACCAGGTGACCAGCATATTGTTTATAATTGAACTTACCATCTGAAGCCTCCAGCTTTCGTTCGGGGCATTCCAATTGGGATGGTTCTCTAAATAAAGAATAAAAAACACACATTTTCCCCAAAAAATTATGCAAGCAAGAAAAAAAAGTTAAATCTAAAAAACCAAGATCCCCCAAACAAAACAATATCCAAAAAGCATAGCTACTTTCAAGGGTACGGTTGCCAAATGAAAATTTTAAATAAAAATGTATTTTATTCAAGAAAACCATATTGCATGTGAAAGCCCCATTTCTTCCGATTACATTACCATACATGTATTGGTAGCCACCCGTTCCTGCCCAAGAGACCCCCAAACTGAAAAGAGCACTGTATAACATTTACAAATAAATTCAGCTTCTATCTACACTATACAGGGTTAAATCAACAAAACAAGGGTTAAACCTTAAAAATGAAAAAGAAATGGTGTGGAGGGAGCTTAATCGGGCTAACCGCCAGTGACCAAAAACATCCCCTTCCCTACCAGAACCCCAACCATCCGAAATTCTTTAACCAACTCGTCCTGGCTGGTTTCCACGAAACAGCCACATACCCTACCCATGGAGATGCTACCTCAGACCCGAAACCCGAGATGAGACCCGCCAAAGCCAAGCCGCGCTGAAACCTTAGCGCTGCTTGGCCCGCCACAACTCCACCGCCATATCGATCCGCTCCTTCAATGACATGTTAAACAAATCGTTCCCCATGTCATTCAAGTGGACCCCATCGGATCGATAGAACCCCCTCAACCCCTCTACCTCAATGTGGCGAACGCTCAAACCCCAATTCAGCCTAACAAACCTCGCTATCGCCTTGTTGACTTTAACTCAAACCTTCTCGATGGCCACCCAGTCTCTAGCGTGTCGCCAGGCAAAACGGGGAACAATTTGAGACCACACCAACACCACCCCCGGAAATACTCCCAGAAAAAACAAGTCCCGCGTTACGGACTTGATCAGGTTCACCTTCCCTAAGTCATTCCCCCCTGCATGAATGACCAAAACCCCCGGTGTCCCCTTCCTTGCCGCCACACGCATTGTGTGCTCCCGCATGTCCTCCCAGCGCAGGCCTCTCACACCGGCCCAGCTCAACCGAGCACGATCCTCCGGAATGCCCAGCTGCATTCCATTCCTCCGAACCACCGCACGACGAGCCGACCAATAAACATATGAATGCCCGACAATCATGACCGAGCACACCGATTCTAAAACAAAAAGAAGGAAAGGGAAGGGGAGGGAAGGAGGTAGGAAAAATTTTATCGACCAATCCACCCAATCACCTGTACAACCGAATGTACCGCTGAAACCACACTGATTCCCACCTCTCCAGCCTCTGTATGATATCATCCGGCAGCCCCCGCCTAGCAGCCTCTTGCGGCCCCTATTCGAAATGAGTGGGTACCATACTCGCTGCTTGCCAGCCCCATCTCCCCAAGACATTTCCTAAAAACTGCCAAAAACTGAAACCGCGATAGGAAAGAACCATCCTCGTGTATGAGCAGCGGACCATTCCCACTCAGCCCTTCAATGCCTGGCGCACCCAAAATGCTTTAGTCATATCCGCCCAACCCTCCAGTCGGCACAAGAATGCCAAAGCCGACATCTTTTTGTCAACCGAAGCCGGGGTAGCACCTCCCGCCAACAATTTGCTCACATACCAGATCAACAACCCTTGCCTATCGTCCTCCGTTGCAGGCACCCCGAACTCCTCCACCAAGGCCCGCCACTGCTGCCACGTCTTTACATACGACCCCCAAGTAGATGGTGCAACTGACTTTTGTATTAAGCCAAACAGGCGTCCTACAGGATCTCCAGCAGCCACCAGGGCATGACTCGCCGACTTCCCTCGCCTCGGGCACCAATTTCCTGAATCGCTCCCACTGTGAACGAGAAAGAGCGTCAGCTATCCAGTTCTCCACCCCGGGCACATGCGCCACCCTGCACCACACGTTATACCGCAAACATCCCAACACCAACTGCCTGAGTAGCACCACGACCGGTAATGAAGACGACGTCTGTGTGTTAACTGCTGCAACCACCGACATATTGTCTGACCGAAAACACACCGCCTTGTTCCGCAGCACCTCTCCCCATAGGTGCACCGCCACCACCAGTGGGAACAATTTCAAAAAAGCCAAATTCCTCACCAGGGCCCAGTCCATCCACCGCCCTGGCCAGGGGCCCGCACACCATCTCCCCCCCAAGTAGGCCCCAAAACCGACCGAGCCCGCCGCATCTGTGAAGAGCTCAAGCTCATCATTCGCCCTCACCGGTTCCAGCCAGTATGCCAGCCCGTCAAAAGACTCCAGGAAAGTGATCCACAACCTGATGTCCTCCTTCATTGCCACCGTCAACCGGATGAAGTGATGCGGTTCCCGAACCCCCGCCGTCGCTAGTGATAGCCGCCTTGTAAACACACACCCCATAGGCAAAACCCGGCACGCAAAGTTTAACTTCCCAAGCACTGACTGAAGCTGCACTAACGTGACCTTCCTAACCCCCAGGGCCCCTTCCAACCCCCTAACCAAATCCTCAATTTTATCCCTCGGCAGCCTACATACCCTTTTCACTGTGTCGATCTCGATCCCCAGGAGTTTTATCACGGTTGCTGGACCTTCCGTTTTATCATGCGCCACCGGCACCCCAAAAGCCCCAAACACATTTAGCATGGTTGCCAACAACAAATCGCATACTCTAGTGCCCGCCGGCCCAACGCACAAAAAATCGTCTAAGTAGTGGGTGACTGACCCCATGCCTGCTCTCTCCTTTACCAGCCACTCCAAGAATGAGCTAAAGGCTTCAAAGTAGGCGCACGAAATTGAACACCCCATCGGGAGACACCGATCCACGTAATAACCCCCCTCGAAAAAACACACCAAAAGATACAAGCTATCCGGATGCACTGGTAGAAGCCGAAACACTGATTCGATATCGGTTTTTGCCATCAATGCCCCTGGGCCTGCCTCCCTTACCATATCCAGAGCAAAGTCAAACGACGTATAAGACACGGATGACATCTCTTTGTCTATACCGTCATTCACCGACCACCCCCCCTCGGGAAAGACAAGTGGTGTATGAGACGAAATTTGCCTCGCTCCTTCTTGGGCACAACCCCCAACGGGGACAATACCAGATCCTCCAGAGGGGGGTCGCTGAATGGCCCCGCCATCCGCCCCAAGGAAACTTCCTTCCCCAACTTTTCTTTAATCACCTCAGGCTGCTCCCGAGCCAATTTCAGATTCTTAAGCGAGCGCACCTTGGGAGGCGCTGCACATGGAATCCGAAAACCCAACTCGAAACCATCACCCAGTAATCGAGCTACCCCCCCGATCAGGGTACTTATTTAACCAGGGGCGCATCTCCGCCCCTCGCACCGGGGATACTCCTTTTTCCAGGAACCTCGGCCCCCCCGCGCCCCCCCGACCCTTCTTAAAACATCTCCCAGCTGAGTGGCTCCCGCCGCAACCCGAACATTTGTGCCGGAATTTGCACGTAGGCCCCCATTTGCAGAAGGAGTCATTGAAGGTCCAGCACAAACCGCGTCTGGCCAAATTCGCCCCTCCCGACCCGAATGAAGTGGCGGCCCCCTGAAAGGGGGAGGAACCCCCGGCACCCAGGTACACCCCCCCCCCCGCATTCATCACCCTCAACCACAGCCCAATATCCCTATGATCCCACCCCAACCTCTCACTTACCGACATCCGTTGCCGGAACTGCTCGTCGTACCTAAGCCACGCCGAGCCCCCGTACACCCGATGGGCCTCCCAAATGGCATCTACAGTGCAGAGCAGTGCTCCGGGTTCTTTTCCCCAATAACGCTTGCGAGTATAGCAAACTCCTGCAGCCAATTCCCGAAAGTTCTCGGGATCAACCGAAAGCCGCATGCGCGCGCGTCCGCAGTGCCTGGACCTAACTGCAAATGGGCAGGGGAAGACCCATGCGCACTGGTTCACTGGGCTGAGGGGGCGCCAGGTCGAAAGGCCACGCGCTTAAGGACGCGGGGCCCGCCACGCCGGGGAAGCCGGCGGCAAGAGGGGGGCATCCCGCGTTGCCGGGGGGAAAGTTGGCAGCAGGGGAGAAAATGGAAAAAGGGGCGTGGGGGAGCGAGGGCAGCGCTCTGGCAGGGGGGGCCTATGTGAAAATGGGGGGTTGGCAAGGGGGGCCCAGCCACCGTGCATGGTGGGGGGGTGGGTGAAATGTGCTGTTTGAGTGCCCCCGCAAGCGTCGAAAGGGGCGCCGGTGGGCCCATTGCCGGACCTGGAGGCTTTATCCCCGCCCCCAGGTCCGCCCTCCGCTCTGCTTAGAGCGGATCCTCGGCCCCCTTGGAGGAGCCCCACAGGAATGATGGAAGGTGGGGGTGGGGGGGAGGCCCCCTCCACCGGCTTGTGCGCGGGGATGGGGAAGGGGAGAGGGAGGACTGGCCGGCGCGGAGGGCGGCCCGAAAAGTCCCCCCCAGGCGAGGTCGGGGGGGGGGAGATGCGGCCGTCGCTCCCCGCCTGCCTGTGCGGCGGGGAGCAGCGGCATTAACGTGGCCCGAGCTCCGACGCTCGGGCCGCACAGGAGGCAGGCAAGATGGAGGGGGCAGAGCCAGCAACGGGGGCGGGGCCCGGTCAGATGACGTCACCGTCTCTCCTGATTCGTCGAGGGAGAGGCGGGTAGGGGCGTGCCGTTTACGGCCCGAGCGCGCTCGCTCAGGCTGAACTGAAGATGGCGCCGGAGCAGGCAGGGGAGGCGGCTGGGCTGCTCCCACCTCCCCCGACCCAGACACCAGGCGGCGCGCTGAGGATCTCCCACGGCCGGAGCATGAAGGTAAGTGATGCGCCACTGGAGGAGAAGGAGGAGGGGGGAAGGGGGGTCGACAGCTATCCCCCGCTGATCTGACCGACGGGGAGGAGAGGGGCTAAGCCGGGCGATAGCCCGGCGTGCCTGACGGGGGCGAGAGGGGGGTGGCGGCGAGGTGGACTGGGAGGGAATTAGGCTCCTCACCCAGTCCTTACCTCGCTGCACCGCCTCCATGCGCAGCACAGCTAAAAGGGGCTCCATGATACTTAACTGGCTGGACGAGCGTTGGTCCGACTGCTCGTCCATCCACGCCGGGGGTCAAAGAGGGGGACAAACGTCCCTTTCATACTCCCCCTCCCCCCTGAGGTCACTTCCCCCAGTGACCACTTCCCCCATGGCTGGTCTGCCTCCGGACGGAACGCAGGCCAGTCATGTGGGCTGCCCTCCCTAAAGGGACGGCGCTTTCTGTTCTCCTGCTGCCTTTGGAAGCCAATTATACCTGCTGAGTAATGGGGCATAAAGGTCTATTTAAAACAAAATTACCCCATTTTTGGGGAGATTTTCAGAGTTAAAACCCTTAGAAAAATGGCATGGGGTCCCCCATTCCCAACTTAAACATTCTGGGAACCAGGGGTTATAGACCAGGGTGCGGAGGCCAACTTTGGTGGCCCCCGGCCCTGAAAGCTACAAGAGCGTAGCCTTCACAGCCCCATACTCTTCTGCCCCTCTCAGACTTCGGGGAGGCAGGTAATGGGGGCTGGGGGTTTATGGCAAGTCACCCTCTTGTCGCAGCCCCTAAGCCTTGTGAACTAGTATAGAGGTCTCATGGATCTCTTACCATTTCACAAAAGGTTAAATGTAAGAGAAAGACATGCACACACATTCGAAAAAATATATATATTTTTTAATACTTTTCTCCAATCGATCCATCCCCGAACACTGTGTCCCACGTCGGACACTCTGGTTTCTGCTCTCCTGCTGCTACTGAAAGCCTTTCATCCCTGCTGAGTGATTGGACATAATGAGTTAATTAAAATAAATGGCATAGGGTCACCCCTCCTGAGGGGGGTCCCCTTTTCTGGGTTTATTAAGGGTTAAAAATCCCCCCAAAAATTACATGGGGTCCCCCCTACCGAGCATAACCAGCTTGGGGACCAGCTATGCAGGGCTTGTAGAACAGGGCCCGGAGGCCAGCTTCGGTGGCCCCTGGCTCTCGATGCCACCAGCACGCGTAGCATTCATGGCCCCTGAGCTCTTCTGCCCCCCAGGGCTTTGTGGGGACGGCTTCGGCTCTTTGCTCACGTCTGGAGGCTTCACGTCTCAGACCGGTGGATTCAGGAGGTAGTGTCCTCTGGTTACAAGATAGAGTTTGCAGCCTGGCCACCCCCAAGATTCATCAAATCCCGGATGGCTCAAAACCCCCTGTCAGATCAGGGTCTGTGCCTTGCTGTCCAAAACCTTCTGGAGTTGGGGGTCATCTGCCCGGTGCCTTTCAGGGAAAGGGGCAGAGGCTTCTATTCCAATCTTTTCACTGTTCCCAAAAAGGACGGGTCCCTCAGACCCATCCTGGATTTAAAGCGCCTAAACAAATTTGTCAGATTCAAACATTTTGGACGCTTACCTTCATGTACCAATCTTTCCAGGTCATCAGAGATTCCTCAGGTTCGCTCTGGAGGATCAGCACTACCAATTTGTGGCCTTAAACATTCCGGGAACCAGGGCTTATAGACCAAGGTGCGGAGGCCAACTTTGATGGCCCCCGGCCCTGAAAGCTACAAGAGCGTAGCCTTCACAGCCCCAAGCTCTTCTGCCCCTCTCAGACTTCGGGGAGGCAGGTAATGGGGGGCTGGGGCTTTATGGCAAGTCACCCTCTTGTCGCAGCCCCTAAGCCTTGTGAACTAGTATAGAGGTCTCATGGATCTCTTACCATTTCCCAAAAGGTTAAATGTGAGAGAAAGACATGCACACACATTCGAAAAAAAAAATATATTTTTTAATACTTTTCTCCAATCGATCCATCCCCGAACACTGTGTCCCACGTCGGACACTCTGGTTTCTACTCTCCTGCTGCTACTGAAAGCCTTTTATCCCTGCTGAGTGATTGGACATAATGAGTTAATTAAAATAAATGGCATAGGGTCACCCCTCCTGAGGTTAAGACCTTTTTTCAGGGGGTTACTCACGTGCGTCCTCCACGTAAGCCAATGTTACCAGTCTGGGACTTGAACTTGGTCTTATCTACCTTGCAGGGGTCTCCCTTTGTGCCCTTGCGTGAGGCCCCTCTGTCCATTTTGACGCTTAAGGTAGCCTTTTTGGTGGCCATCACTTCTGTTAGGCGTGTTTCTGAGTTGGCGGCGCTTTCCATCAAACCTCCTTACTTTGAGAGACACCAGGACAAGGTGGTGTTTCGTTTTAAGCCAGCTTTTCTGCCTAAGGTTGTGTCTGCTTTTCATCTCAATCAGGACATTGTTTTGCCTTCTCTGTGCCCTAATCCTAGTAACCCTAAGGAGCGGGTTTTACGTTTTCTGGATGTGGTCAGGACCTTGAAGTTCTATTTGGTGACTACTGAATCCTTCAGGAAGACTGATGCTCTTTTTGTTCTCCCTTCTGGACCTAAGAAGGGTTTGGCTCCGGTTAAATCAACTGTCAGCAAGTGGATCCATCAGGCTGTGGTACAAGCCTATTCTGCTAAGAGGAAGGAACCTCCCTTCCACCTTACTGCTCATTCTACTCGTGCTATTGGTGCCTCTTGGGCTTTTCAGCACCAAGCTTCTGTTGAACAAGTTTGCAAGGCCGCTACTTGGTCTTCTGTTTTTTTTTCAGCTTGCGGGAACACATGCTTTTGTATATATGGTCTTCTGTTCATACTTTTGTTTTACAAGGTTGATGTTAGGGCCTCAGCTGATGCTGCTTTTGGTCGCAAAGTTCTGCAGGCGGCAGTGGTCTAATCTGCCCGCTGTTACTTTTGGGGATCCCACCCTACCTTACGGACACTGCTATTGGATGTCTCATGTGTAAGGAATATTCTGGAACAGGACGTGCTGTATACTTGGAATAATACAATTCTGTGATTACTCACCTGTAGAATTGGTTTTATGTGTATACAGCACATCCTGTTCCATCCCACCCTTGTTATGTTTTTCTAGTTACCGCTGTATGGTGATTGTTCAATTGTTCATTTTGGATTTTTGTTATTATTGTTCTCCCGGCTTCTTGTGTAACTGCTTGTCAATACTGGGGAATTTGTGGGAGGTCCCTGACTTATATGGGGCCGGGAGGAGCCACAAGTTGCTTTCTGCAGTCCAGCGCCATCTTGTGGATGTATTACCCATGTGTAAGGAATATTCTGGAACAGGACGTGCTGTATACTTATAATACCAATTCTACAGGTGAGTAATCACAGAATTGTATTTTTCTATAATTATGTTTCTTCTTAAAAACACTTCTCTCCTGAACCTTATTCAACCCATACACATATTTAAAGGTCTCAGACATGTCCGCTCTCTCCCTTTTTTCCTCTAGACTGTACAAATTGAGTTCTGATAAGTTATAAACTTTAAGTCTTTTCACCATATTTGTTGCTCTCCTTTGGACCTGTTCTTTTTGAATAATGGCTTTTGGTTGATAAGGTCTCCAGAATTGTACACATTATTCTAGCTGTGGGGCTCTATACAGCGGCATCACATCCTCCCTCTTCCTATTGGTGATTGCTCGAGCTTTGTTGGTTTGAGATTAGGGACCAGCTAGAGTTTAATGAGTAGTCTGGAATTAAATATTGGGCAGAATGAGTTAATCACTGTTGTGGTATAAGAGCCAGGCATCTGAAATAAGCCCATCCATGAAGTTGTTAATTGTCGGTCTTGATTAGAAGCCAATGCAGAAGGTGTTGAAGTGGACCAAAACCCACATTGAATTGCTCCCCCATTAAGAGTACCTTTTGCCAATTTTCACTGCTCCTGCATCAAACTAATCTCAGATAATGCCGCCTGTTTCAGCTTTAAAGCTCTGCCTCCTCCATTCATTGTCATGGTTGTGTGTGATGTCATTGCCACACCTAAGCAATTGCTGATGCCCTGCCATCTTACAGAGAGGAACAGCAAAATAAAGGTTTCCAGGACTTTTTGAAGTGCGAAAATATATATATTTCTAGTTCTACACCCTAAGAAGGAAGTATCGGCAGGGTATTTGGCCAAATATATTTCAGAAGTTCAGTGGGTTTTGGTCCACTTTAATATGGCTATGTCTTGATTAAGAGTCAGGTCAAAAAGGGGGTTAAATGGGGGTCTCCCGATTGAGGTCTAAACCATAAATTACAGGTAGTCCTCGACTTACGACGTTGATCCGTTCTTACGCGGTGTCGTAAACCGAATTTCGACGTATGTCGGATCATACGTTCATACAGTACTGTACCATAATAACAGTACAGTACTGCAAACACTTAGCCTATCCAAACACCTATCCATGGTGATGGCCTTCCTTTTCTTTGATGCACTGGTATCAGATGAGTCTACCTTTCGTTTGGGAGCCATAATGAAGGGTGTTATGGCGTGCAGGAGACTCGTTTTTCTCATGTACAGTAACCGGGTACAGTGTGCAGTACTCTATGACTTCCGGCGCATGTACAGTTTGACTTACGACGCAAAACCGCGTAAGTCGGAATGAGACGCCGTATAAAGCGTTGTAACCACGAAACGACGTAACTCGAGACCATCGTAACCCGAGGACTACCTGTAACCAAATTATTAGAGCCCAGTCAGTAAATGATTGATTGGAGTGTTATTGTGATTGTAATTGTCAGAGCCGGATTAAGAGTGGTGGAGGCCCCATGGGCACAAAATGTGGTGGAGGCCCCCAGTAGAGTATGTTTTTCTGCTTTAAAGTAATAGTGTAGCCAAGTAACTGATCAATGATAGCATGGTACTTGCTCAATCACTTAAATTCAAGTTCCTTATGCCATCCAGGCCATATCACCTGTGACCAGGAAGCCTTCAGGATAAATGCCCTCACCTGTGATGCTTGACACGCCTGTCCATTGCAGTGAATGGAGGGGGCATGGCATTGTTGCCGTGACGAATGGCATCAATACTATGAACCATGGGTGATCAGGCCAGGCAGGACAGGAATGGAATATGCAAAATAGTGTCAGAGCCCCAGACTACCAGCGATCGTCTGCAGGGGATAAGAGGTGAGTGTAGCATTTTTTATTTTCCTGCTTGCACAATTACTTTAATTACAGCAGGTCAGCAGACTGTAAGACATCAAACAAAGATGTACGTATCTCCTCTCCCTCAGATTTGCCAAGCCCGGCCGCAGTGCTTCAGAGAGGAAGTGCTAGGTTCCGCCATGCTCTGGGCCAGCCTCCGGGGGAGAAACAAGCTCCAAAGTTTTTTATTCCACCCCGTGGCGGCCTTGGTTGCAGTTGCAGATTTTCAAAAACAAACCAAGGCTTGGTGAAGGACCAGGAGCACGCACCCCATGCGCCCCCCTGTTGATAACTGAGGGACTTGGTTACTGAGGGACTGGCCAACAATATGTTTATTGGGGGTGGGTTGGCAAGTAATGGGTTAATGAGTGATTTGCAAATAGGCTACTTACCAGATAGACGATATTTTGGAAGTCTGGAAAGTGAAGCTGTAATGCGAAGCTGGATAGGATGGGTTTAGTTGCAACATTTATAATGAAGAGCTGATCAAGAATGAGATTATTGGGGGCTAGATTGGTAGGGATTAATCAGAAGAGTGGGATAAGGGGCCAAGCCAGTTATTATTTATTCAGGGGGCTCCAGAATGAGGAGCCAGCCAGAAAGGGTTTGATATTTGACATTATGACCAGGAACCGGAAGAGGTTAATAATAGGGAAGAGCGGCCAGAAATGTATTATTGGGATCTGTTTTGTGATCGTGTTTTGGGGACTTTATGGGTAAAAAGAAAAAGTTATTCATGCAATCAGTAATACAGGGCCAGTCAAAAAAGGGTCAATCATGGGGTCTGTTTTGCTGGGCCAGTGTCTTCACAAGTCAGTAATTAGTTATTTGGGGGATTCTAGAATAAGAGGCCAGCCAGAAAGGGCTTCATTGTTGACTGACTTTAGATGCTGAACAGGAAGGGGTTAATCATAGGGAGCAACAGCCAGAAGTCCATTATTGGGGTCCATATTGTGTTGTTGCTGGGAGGTCAGTGGGTCCTGTCAAGAAGGAGTTATCTATGGGATCGCTAATGCATGGCCAGTCAGAAAGGGGTTAATCATAGGGAGCAACAGCCAGAAGTCCATTATTGGGGTCCATATTGTGTTGTTGCTGGGAGGTCAGTGGGTCCTGTCAGGAAGGAGTTATCCATGGGATCGCTAATGCGTAGCCAGTCAGAAAGGGGTTAATCATGGGATCTGTAAGTAGGGAAAGGGTTAATCATCGGGTCTGTCTTACTGGGCCATGCAGAAAGGGGTTAATCATGAGATCTGTAATGTGGGACGGACAAGAAAGGGGTTAAGCTGGGGGATGGGGTACTCTGGAATGAGGGGTGGGGGTATGTCCTCACTCTCGTCTACAGTTGATCTTCAAAGAAGCAGTGGGCTTGTGGCTGGACTACAAAGGAAAGATTGATGAGGCTCCACCTCCTGCGCACTTGCACGCTCTCTTTTTAGAGTGGCGCGCGTATCTCCCCGCAGAAGGCAGCTGCGACTCTTTGAAATGGCCTGTTGTAGAGCTCGGCAGCAGCATGTTTCTCGCTGGATGGGTTTTGATCTCAATTCAAAGCTGGTAGGATTCTGGGAGAGAATCATCAAGAGCAACAAGGAAGATTGACACAGTGACAAGCACGCACACCTCCCTCTTACTGGTTTCTCATCTGCACTGCCGGCTGCTGCCAACCAGGCTGTGCAGGCTTATGAGTAGATTGTGAGCTGTGTGACCAGGGCTGGGCAGGTTCCTTGCAGAAATAATTCCAGGGAGAATTCGCATAGGTCCAGAAGCTACTAGGTAGGACAGTTTCTATATAAAAATAGTGCTCAATGTAGAAAGGAAATAATTCTGCCCCTCCAATCCTATGGTGCTGCAGCTGTGTCATACAAGTATGTACTATGTTGTGTTCTACCATAGCAGCAGGAAGTGCCCTCATGACTGAGTCCATTATGGGGGAATCAGGGGCTTGTCTTCACCATTAACAGTGGCCCTGACTCATCTGCAGAAAAGAGGATGGCACCCCCTATGGCCCTGGCACCCAGGGTGATCGCCCTGCTCATCCTCGCCTAGAAAGAGCTCTGCTTCTAGTGCGAACCCCTGGTGCCATGGGGGCGCTTTCTGAAGGTAGCTCATGTGGTAAAATTTGCTACCCACCAATTTGCAGCTGAAGACTGATAACCGAGGGAATTATAGGATTTTAAATATTACATATTGCTTTGCCTTCCTAGTGGTTCATGGCCTGCCCATTCATAGATATTCCTGTAAAAGTATGGTCAAGGGACAATTAAACCAGGTCCGCTGTGTAAGCATCTCCTCCATGATCACAAACAACATAGATGAAGAGGTCAAGCTGGCTGATAAAGCGGTGTCCATTCATTTTGAGCCCAGGAGCAACTCACTTTCAACTGTCAACTAAAGCCAGCAACAGAACATCCAAACCCCTCTGCTGCTACAGCAACCTGGCATGGCCAAACTTAAAGCAGACCAACACAGCCGCTAAATGACTGCACAAAATACCGAAGAACAACCATAATGCTTACCTTAACCCCATTCCTCTGTAGGGAAACACGGAACCGTGGGTGGCCACTGGCACTCACATGGGCAGGACATTCTGGCGTCCGGAACTATGGTGGCGCTCACAAACCACGTTTTCGCTGAGCAGCCAGTTGGGGTGCTGGATTCCCCCTGGAGAAACTAAGTTAATGCAAGCTTTACGGAGTTTGGCTGGATTAGGTGCGGAGGGGCTCCAGCATTCTGAATGCCTCCGCCCAGACTGTCATTTAGCAGCGCTACCAACACCCACGCCCCCACGGGTGCTGGTCCGCTTTAAAGATGAACTATAGGCAAGTCACCACTTCCTCATCCATGTTGTATGGCACAAAAAGGCAGTTAATCTTGTGACTAATCTGAATTTCACAGTGGGCTTGCACATCCAACCTGAAGAGTTTCCGTTGGTCACATGATTACCTGTCATTTTGTGCCATACACAGCAAATGAGGAAGTGGGGACTTGCCTATAGTTCATCTTTAAACAGCAACAAAATCCATTTTTAACAACATGGGTGTTGTTCTCCTCAAGGGCGAGGGGATCATTCCAATAGCCAATGCCCCCCCCCGCACCATTTCCAGCGGCCGGATACTCATGACTGACCTGTGGACCACGTGACCATGATGGCTAAACTAAGTGTTCTATTTGACCAGGGGAGTGCTTTGTTTTTTTACCAAGTGTTATAACGCAGGGGCATCAGTCAACTAATTATTACTAATTTAAAGAGAACATTTCCTGTCTCAACAATATAAGTACACCTTACAATTAATTAAAGCAAATGGAGTCATTGCTTAGGAAAAGCCCTTTGTAAAGGACTACACTTGGCAATGTCCTAAAGTGTTTTCGTTTTAAAGTTGAGGTAGAAATGGCTGCTGTCATTGCGGCTGACCATCCGTTAGACACCCCCCCATTACCTGTATCCCAAAAAGAACAGGGAATGGAAGAGCCCTGTGGCCACTGATGCGGGGAGAGCCAGCTTCAAGTTTATGAGGCCCCTTGGATGATAGAGTCTCAATGGGCCCCTTGCGGTGTGATACGATACACCATACATGGTGATAAAGATGCATGCATGCATGGGAAAGACTGCCAAAAAATAGAAAGAAAAAAATAATTGAAGGAATAACAACGTACAAAAGAGATAGAAGGAATGACAGAAAGAAAGAGAAATAAAGAATGAAAGAATAGAAGGACTAACAGGAGAATATGACAGTGAGAAAGAAAGAGCGAAGAGAAAAAAAAAAGAATAGATGGAAAGAAATATAAAAATATATGGAAAGGAAAAAGAACAAAACAATGAATGAATAACAGAAACAAAGAAAGAGAATGATTAAATGAAAAAAATGAAATAAAAAAGAATGTCAAAAAACAAAGAAAGAATAGCAGGACTGACAGAAAAAATGAAAGAGAAGGAATAATAGAAGGAATAGATGGGATGACAGAAAAAAAATAATAGAAGGAAAGAAGGAATAAAATAAAAGGAATGGAACAAAGATTAGAAGGACTGATAGAAATAATAGAAGGAAAAAGAAAAGTAATGACAGAAAGAACTGATGAAAGAAAAAAACAAAGAATTGATGGAAAGAAAGAAATATAAAAAGAACAGCAGACTGACAGAAAGAAAGGGAAGCTCTCCCAATGGCCTATCTATCCTGGCTGACAGTCCTGGTTCCATGTCTCACATAGGGCACTGTCAGTGGGGCTGGTAAGTCTTCTTTACAATATATTTATTGCCTTTAAACATATTTACCTTAAAGGAACTATAAACCCAGTGGCAATAATGAACCAGCAAGCAGCTCACCTGATGCCTGTTTTATGTGCCTCTCCTCTGTTTCCTGCAGCACTGGGTAGAAGCCATAGCAGTGCTCCAAAGTTTGCCCCAACTTTAAATTTTATTCCTCCAGAACCACAGAAAAAAGCAAGGCAGAGAATGCTGCAGGGAGAGACATTTCTAACTGGGAGTGAGATGAGGTGGAGAGCAGAAGCTGGGAGTGATCGGTAGAAGTCTTTTGCTGCTCACTTCCGGCTGGGACATCAGGATTGGGGGTAACTAAAAAACAAAAACGTTTTTTCTGTGTGTATGTTTTTATTTTAACTTTGTGAACTGGTAAGGAGTAAATCACAGTTAAACATATGTAGCGCAAAATGGTGAAAATTGGCCTGGCAACAGAGGGTGACAACTCTGGGTAGGCTGACACGGGCAGGCTGATTCATTAATAGCGCCAGGTAGCGACAGATGAGCGACAGTAGTGTTATTTTCACAGCGCCCGCTAGTATTCGCTGTGCTTGGCCGTTGTTCGGCTGTTGACAACGACTCAGTCGGTGTGTGGCAATGTTGAATACGGGGTTATGAGTCGCTGTTTGACAGGTTCCGCGCTGTATTCGCTCACCATTCACTACCTGGCGCTATCCCTTGTTAAATAAGGGCCTAAAGGGTTGAAGAAAGAAAGTCACTTTGCCTACAATGCATAAGGTAGCTACATTTAATTAGAGATTAAATGCTTATTTTACACTGTTCACGTGGAGGATATTGTGAGAGGAAGTTAATGTGGGCCTGGACAAGGACTTTAGTGTAACTAGAATAAACAACACATAAACTGTTAAATTATAAACATATAGTTCCCTGTGCTGCAAATTAAGCCCACTTCATTACTACACTCCCCTCCGGCAGCAGAGGGGGTTAAATACTTTTTCTTTCCTGTCCTGCTGTGGTTCTGATAGCCACAGGGGAAAGGACCTGTCAGCTTTGATTAGGAGACATTTTTCTTATAGATGGGTTGAGAACAGAGAAATGCATCTCCACAGTTTCCAGATGAAACCCTGTAGTCTGGTAGAAGTCCGTAAGTCCGTAGTCCGTAAGGTAGAAGCAGTTACTCGGGAATAGAAATCCCGAGGAGCAACAGGTGAATCCTAAGACAACAAGAACAGTGAAGATGTCCCAGGATGGGGGAGGTGGGATGTTGCCATGACACTGCTAGATGGCGCTGCAATGGACACATTTAAACATGGATTCATTTGGAAGAGGTCCTGAAATAGACAAAAACCGAGGCGTGCAGTCTTGAGAGCGGGAGAATACTCTGCAACACGACATGGATTATTAGAAGCATCCAGATGCAGCAGGAGAGGCCTGGATGGCTGGAAGAACAGCCACACACTTCCTGCGTGAAGACTGCGACAAACAATTAGCGCAATGGCGAAATGTCAGCATTTTGACAATTCTATTACTATGTGCAGCGCTTTTGCCACTAGCACCTGCTCACTGCTTCTTCTCCAGTAGACAGCAGCGATGCGAAATCATTTATCACATTCTAAGTGCTTCCACATGGCAGCAGGCCTGGCCTATGGTGAGCTGTGGCTCCATGCATCACCGTCCAGCAAACGTCTGGCAATTATTAGCCAAATTATCGCTCACACAGTACCTGACAAAGTGGCCATGCAGCTCTCCAATGTGTTCCATGTTAGAGCCGTGTCAGGGAGCCCGTGCCTGCTCAACATGCCCCATGGGACCACCAAATATGTCCAAAATGTTACACTGGATATGAATGACTGACCATCCCCTGGGAGTGATACCAAGCACATGTGAACTGGGGGGACCTATCACAGCAACTTCCTGTCTCTGCCACCTCCAGGACATTGCCAAGGAATGCAGTCCCATCACCTGCTTCCTCCACCTAAAGAGGAACCGCTGTCAGCACCTGCTTCATTCAAACTGAAGCTCCTTTTATTGTGCCATGAGGATGGGCATTCTGATTTGGGATGACCCACAAAGTGAAACCCCACAGATGGCCCATAAAACATAACATTCCTTGGTCCTACGGCACATGCAAGGGCTCTCATTCAATTCAAGCCCGTATGTTGCGCATATTAAGTATTATTACAAGCCATGCATACTAATGATCGGCACACAGCTTTGTTTAAATGCAAAGCTCAGCAATAGGGAGCAGTGATATTTCTAGTTTCCCTCTAGATGAGGACACAAGCCTGCTCCCAGCCTATAGGATCAGCTAGGCGTGGGATCGCGCCTTAACCAAAAGATGGTGGCGATGCGGCCGCTGATATTTACATCACCATGAGAGCTAGGGCAAAGGTGAGTCTTGCTTGACCCTTTGAGGTTTTACACAGCTGGGCATCTTGATTTTGGGATGCTGCAGGGGTAAGGCGAGCGGCCACTTTAACCATTCTACAGACTTTCCAATAAGGGACAATGCTTAATTAAGCCACACACCCTCACTGAGGGATAAGTAGGAAATAGGTTGTTACAGTTACAACAATATTACCACTTTGAATAGGCAAATTAATAATTTATTGATACAGACCTGCATGTTACACCTCAAAGAGGGACAAATAAGAATGAGGAACAGGGGGACATTGAATCGAAAGAGGGACAGTCCCTCATGTCCCTCCAAATGAGGAACAGTTGGGGGTGCATTCTAGTCTGAGGGACATGTGGGCCTGGGTGCAGTATAGCTCTGCTTTGCATTTGTTTACCTGCCAGTCACTTAAAGAGGTACAAACGCCGTGAATTTGACTTTCCAGGGCATTGTTCCGTGCCCCCAGGGCATCGTGAACTCTCGTCCAATGAGAGCCGTCTGCTGTGTCTATGTCATTCCACAGGTGGTTCCCATTCAAATCAATGGGTTGAACTTGTTGCTGCTTCTTCTGCATCCCAGGTCGTGCGTGCGCTCCCAGGCCACTACATTAGCCCTTAATAAAGATAGTAGGATGAAAGTGTATTAAAAAGTCATACACAAAACGTTAGCATAATCTAAGTATAAAAAAAGGTCACAATGCTTTGGATTTGGTGAAAAAGCCGTACAAATAATAAACGAGATAGAGATAAGGTAAAATGTTGCCATATAATACTATGAGGTAAATACTTGACAATCCTGTGAAGTTTAATTGTGAATGCTGGCCAGTAGAGTAAGAGTTAAGGAATATCAACGGCAAGAAAGATATATATATATATATATATATATATATATATATATATGGCAATAACATCATAGTGAGTATTCTCTGGGCAGTAGTACACATGTATTAATGCATTATTCCAGCAGAATAGCATTCCAAATAGTCACCAAATAGTCAACACAGATATTTCTGACATTCTGATATTTCATGACATCACAGTAAATCATATATGACAGAGTCTGAGAGTGATGGCCCTGCTGAGATCTCAGGGCATTCGCATTCTTCCCTACCTGGACGACATGCTTATTGCTTCTCAGTCCTTCCATCAGGCAGAGCTGGACACTCAGGGGGTGGTGTCCACACTGGAATCATTCGGCTGGGTGATCAATCACCCCAAATCTTCCTTGTCTCCTTCCATGGTGAAGTTTTTTCTGGGCATGATTCTGGATTCAGCTCAGGTCAAGATCTTTCTTCCTCAGCAGAAGGTGGAGGTCCTTCAAGAGAAAGTTCAGCTCCTGCTGTCTTGTCCCCATCGATCCATCAGGCAGGGAATGCAGCTGGTGGGCCTGATGGTGTCCTGCTTCGAGGCGGTTCCATATGCTCAGTTCCACATGAGGCCTCTTCAGCTTCACCTCTTGTCAGTATGGGATCGGGACCCTGTGTCCCTGGATCAGGTGTTTGTCTTGTCCCCTCAGGTCAGGCGGTCTCTAGTGTGGTGGTTGGTCTCAGGGAACCTGCTGGGGGGCAGGTCCTTTCTGGCCCCCTGCTGGGAGACTGTCACCACGGATGTCAGTCTGACAGGTTGGGGGGATTCTGGAAGTCCCTGAAATTCCAGGGTCAGTGGGGACACAGGAGGCCCATGCCCCTATCAACATTCTGGAATTGAGGGCAATCAGGTTGGTTCTCGCCCACTTAACCCCTCACCTGAGGGGTCAGGCTGTTCAGGTACGCTCGGACAACCAGATGGCGGTTGCCTACATCAATCATCAGGGAGGAACCCAGAGCAAGAGGGCCCTCAAGGAAGTGTCCCTGATACTGTCCTGGGCGGAGGAAAATGTTCCCTGCATCTCAGCTGTGTACATCCCGGGGGTGGAGAATTTGGAGGCAGACTCTCTGACCTCTCATCTGGGAGAGTGGTCCCTCAGCAGCAGGGTGTTTCACTCCCTGTGCCTCCTCTGGGGTCAGCCGGACGTGGATCTATTTGCGTCCCGTCACAATCACAAGCTTCCAGTCTTTGTCTCTCTGTCCCAGGATCCTCTGGCCTTGGCCACGGATGCCCTGACAATGTCCTGGACGAGGTTCCAGCTCCTGTATGTGTTTCCCCCGTTTCCATTGCTGGGCAGGGTGCTGCGCAAGATAGTTCAGAAAGGGGTGGCAACCATCCTGGTGGCCCCCTGTTGGCCAAGGAGAGTGTAGTTCGCAGACATCGTGCAGTTGGCAGTAGATCAGTACGCTCTACCACAGGTGCTCACTCAGGGACACCTACGCCACCCCAATTTACAAACGCTGGCTTTGACGACCTGGCTGTTGAAACCTCCATCTTGATGGAAACAGGGCTGCCTGCCTCGGTGGTGAATACCATGATCAGGGCTAGGAAGAGGTCCTCTTCTTCCATCTATTACAGGGTCTGGCGTACTTACATTGACTGGTATGAGTCCCACTCGCTTCCCTGTCGTGTGTTTTCTATTCCTAGGATTCTGGAATTTCTCCAACATGGTTTGGATCTGGGTCTTCAGCTCAGTACTCTGAAAGGCCATGAGTCTGCTTTGGCTATTTTCTTCCAAAGATCCTTTGCTCAGCATCCCCTGGTCAAGACCTTTTTCCTGGGGGTTACTCACGTGCGTCCCCCACGTAAGCCTATGTTGCCAGTCTGGGATTTGAACTTGGTCTTGTCTGCCCTGCAGGGGTCTCCCTTTGAGCCCTTGCAAGGGGCCCCTTTGTCCATTCTTACGCTTAAGGTGGTCTTTTTGGTGTGTTTCTGAGTTGGCGGCGCTTTCCATCAAGCCTCCTTATTTTGAGAGACACCAGGACAAGGTTGTGTTTCATTTTAAGCCAGAATTTCTACCTAAGGTTGTTTCTGCCTTTCATCTCAATCAGGACATTGTTTTGCCTTCTCTGTGTCCTAATCCTAGTAACCCTAAGGAAAGGGTTTTGCATTCTTTGGACGTAGTTAGAACTCTGAAGTTCGATTTGGTGGCGTCTGGACCTAAGAAAGGCCTGGCTCCGGCTAAGTCCACTATCAGCAAGTGGATCCGTCAGGCTGTGATTCAGGCCTACTCTGCTAAGGGGAAGGAACCTCCCTTCCGCCTTACTGCTCATTCTACTCGTGCTATTGGTGCCTCTTGGGCTTTTCAGCACCAAGCTTCTGTTGGACAAGTTTGCAAGGCCGCTACTTGGTCTTCTGTTCATACTTTTTCAAGTTTTACAAGGTTGATGTTAGGGCCTCAGCTGATGCTGCTTTTGGCCGCAAAGTTCTGCAGGCGGCAGTGGTTTAAACTGTCTGCTGTTACTTTTGGGGATCCCACCCTACTTTACGGACACTGCTACTGAATGTCCCAAGTGTAAGGAATATCTTCTGGAACAGGACGTGCTGTATACTTAGAATAATACAATTCTGCGATTACTCACCTGTAGAATTGGTATTATATGTATACTGCACGTCCTGTTCCACCTCACCCTTCTTATCATTATCTTTAGTTACCTCTTTATGGTGATTGTTCTTATGTTCAAATTTTCATATAATGGTTATAGTTCTCCCGGTCTCTTGCTAACTGCTTTTCAATACTGGGGATTTTGTGGGAGGTCCCGGGTATTTATGGGGCCGGGAGGAGCCACTTTTCTGTCTCTGCTGTCCAGCGCCATCTACTGGAGTATATCCCAAGTGTAAGGAATATCTTCTGGAACAGGACGTGCTGTATACATATAATACCAATTCTTCAGGTGAGTAATCACAGAATTGTATTTTCTTGGTCCTGTCCATTCCCTTAATGTGTTCTACCTATTCCTGCTCTGTGTCCTTGCTTTGTGCCCCTTTACTCCCTTTATGTGTCCTGTCAGTCACTGCTCTGTGTTCTGCCTGTTTCAGTCCTGTGTCCTTCTAGTTGTAGTGTACCGAAAAAAAGTCAAGAAGCACACTGTCATGGTTATTTCTAAAGCAGTGGGTTTATTGGGGAGTGAGGGAACGGATGCCCGATGTCCCCAGGAATGCTCCTTATTGTGAACATCCCAGAACCTTCTTCCAAGCTGCGGGGGGTATGTAGGGCAGAGGGATCCTAATGGAATAGGAACTGTTATGATGGGTGAGATTCAGGATCCTAAGGCAAGCATTAACCCTTTCTTGGCCTTTCTCTCTGGTATTGTTAAAAGGGAGTACTCACCAGTTAGGTTCCTGCAGGGGTTGGTATCCCCAGGGGATGACCACTGGGGTGTCCCAAGGTGTGGCTGGGTGCCCTTGTCCTGGTCTTCTCCCTCGTCAGCTGGGACATCCCCAACAGGTCCGATCACAGCATTTCCCCTTGTGGAAATAACAAGGTAAATAAAAATGGATACCAACTGCTGGCCTCATCCTCCACCCCCATACTTGTCTATCTTTCACTTGCCCAGGGTTAGGGGTTTCCTCCACTGGTCTTCCTCTTCCTGGAGTGAACTGCCAGGCTGGTGCTGACCCTGTCCCGTACCGCCACTGCTTCCTTTGTCCTCGGTCATCGCTCCCTAGAACCCCTGAGCTGCGAAGGAGTTATCCCTTGGAATAGGACTAAGGGAAGTACTGATCCCCGTTTTCGGTGGAAACTTTGGTTTGGATCACCTTGAACTCACTATGGAACTGGATCCCCCTTGCTCTAGGACCAAATTGTGCTTATGGAACTTTTTACACAGCAGTGTGCCTCCATTGACCCACTGGCTAGTCTGGGCCTGCTTCGCTCCCTGGTGCACAGATAAGTCTGCTCGAAGTGTGGTCTCCCCCACTTTACCCTGCTCTATGGAAATGTACCTGGAATCTGCTTTGGATGATTAACTTGAACTGTTCCTTTGTAATCAATATTGCTGTGCCTTCTGACCGAAAGGGACGCAGAAGTGGAAAGTCTTTATGCTGAGAACTGTTTTTTTAGTCACTTATTAGTCTTCCCCTGTTGAGCTGCAACTCTGTTGTGGACTTCAGGATACAGCTGCTGCCATCTTCCCTCACAAGTATCACATGCTTAGGAGAGGCAGGATGAGAGGGGGTGGGTTATAGCTGTGCTCTGTACAGAAAGAGCAGATCTGGGGTCTGGAAAAGGACAGCAATCCCAGAATGCAGAGCCACATAGTCAGAAGACAATTCATTTCTGTAGGCAGCCGGAGATTTCATGGGCCACCATCTTGGCTGTTTAAAGGCTCAGAAAACGCTCTAGGTGCAGATGGGTGGTTTTTATCATACAAGACCATCCCCTTTTTCCAAGTATACGGCACGTCTTGTTTCACAGAATTCTTTACGCTTGGGATATCCCGCCACAAGGTGGCGCAGTGGACTGCAGAATGACTTGTGGCATCTCCCGGCCCTATAAAAGGACAGGAACCTCCCACAAATTTCCAGTTTCCTTCTGCAGTCTGGACTGCGAAGATAGAAGATGGCTCTCTATATTACGCAGGTAAAGGGGGCTTATCAGCCTGCGGCCCTGCAGGACTATTTCCACCCGTTCTGGACCCACTACCTCCCAGCCTCGGCTGCCTGGTTCGGGTAAAGGTAGGACAGCGCCAGGGTCAGGTGCTGGAGGAGCACTGCTCCAACCGCAATCCCTGTACCTACAAGGGTAGGCAGTTCAGGCTTATGGTGAGCCTTGTGGGATGCCCCTTCCCTTATTGTGGGCCTTCCACTGCCCCCCCTCCTCCCTAGCTAAGCATGCCTTGGGTGCGCCTACCGTTGCCCTTCCCCACCTCGCTCTCTCCCTGGGGAGCTCTCCGGGGGGGGGGGGGGGTAGGTGGTGTTTCACGTTGAATTTATATGCCTTTTACTTGTATTGTCCGTGCTCGCCGCCGTGCCGGTTTGTACGGCGCTCCGTGGCTGGCGTAGACATTCTCCTCACTTTTTACTGTGCTGTCATTGGCGCTGCCCGCCCCTCAAGGTCCTTGCGTGCGCCATTTTGGTTGGAGTTTGTCTTCTCCTGACCTGTGGTACTGTGGCAAGCTGCTGGTCTACCTGGATGTGCGATCGGCTTCTTGGTTCGTGAGTCCCCTTCGGGGATGTATTGTGCTCTTGTCACCACATTATAGGAATGTTATGTGTGGTTTTCTTATATCTTTCAGGCGGGATAAACATGACTGTGGTTTCTCCCGGCCCTCTTCCCTTCCTTCTCCCACCTTCCCTAGCGGGGTTTTGGGGCATCCCGGGTGGCTCTTGTTAGCCTTAACCCTATACTGGCCAGTGTGCCCACTCTAATCACCATATGGAGGCTTCCGGGGATAATGTGCTTGGGGTTCCTTTGGGACAAGCCCAGCTGTGTGTCGCGTGTGAGGTATCCCCTGTGAGTGACGGTGTCAGGGTATGTGTGCCCTGCGCCCAGAAGGTACTTGCCATGCAGTCTGGGTTGCCTGCTACGCTGCCTAGCTCTGCGCCCCCTTCTACATCACCTATTCCGCCGCGCCTGCATTTGACCCCTAGTGAGGGACATGCTAGTGGGGAATCACATTATGACTTGGCCTTGCGGGTGGCCAGCCTGGAAAGGCATATGGCTGGGAAGGTCCCTCGTAAGGCTTCTGGCAAGAAGCGGCATTTAACTCCCGCTGTTTCCCTTTTTCCTGAGGAGGGACAGTTCTCTTTCCCTGGCCTGTACCCTCTAGAAGAGGGGGAACTTTTCTCTGATTCCTCTGAGGAGCAGCAGGAGGTTTATGGTGGTACTGGGTCTCCTTTTGGAGAAGACCCATGGTCTCCTGAGGATACTGACAGTTGGCTCACATTTTTGAAGTACTGTGTATTACACCTCCTGTCCCGGCTAAAACGCTGAGCAGATCCACTTCAATAATTTGGTGCTCAAGGAGTGGGAACGTCCTAGCAGATTGCCCGTGGTGCCTAAGAGTTGGGACAGAAAGTATCCATTTCCCGCTGATGTGGTTAAGCGCTGGTCGTGTCCCCCCGAGGTGGATGCTCCCGTGCTTGTGTTGTCCAATACCTCAGTCATGCATTCCCCTGACACTTCTACTCTGAGGGATGGTGAGGACCGGTGTGTGGATCAGCTGGCCTGTCATGCATTTGCTTGTGCAGGGACTGCGCTGCGCCCTGCGTGCGCCTCTGCCATCACGGCTCTTGCTTTAAAGGGCTGCTCAAGTGCCTTCTGGATAATGCCTCGGATGCCAATAGGGGGGAGGAGTATAGATCCCTCCTGCTTTGCTATGAATTTGTGGCATTTATTCTTTCTGCTATGGATGATGCGGTCAGGTTGTGTGGTAGGACTTCTGCCCTTTTGGTGGCTATATGCCGCTCTGTTTGGCTGCGTCAGTGGGCGGCTGATAATGCTGCTAAGAAGGCTCTCACTGGCTTCCCCTTTACTGGGCTACGGCTCTTTGGGGAGCGTCTGGATCTGTTTGCCAAGGATGGTAGGCTGCCTCAACGCAGGAGGCAGCCGCGGCCCTTTTGGGGGGGCTGGTTCTTCCCTCCCCTCCTTCCGTGCTACCAGGTCCGGTCGGGGTGCATCATTTGCGGGGGCACGTAGAGACCCTTGGGGCTGTGGTAGAGGCCGTGGTCGCCCCGGTCTCTTATGGGGTCCCAAGTCCAAATCTTCCCCCAAGCCCCCTCAGGCATGAGAAGGCGCCCTCACCTCACGGTTGCGGCTCTTTGCTCACGTTTGGAGACTGCGCGTCTCAAACCAGTGGATTCAGGAGGTGGTGTCCTCCGGGTACAAAATAGAGTTTGCAGCCTAGCCGCCCCCAAGATTCATCAGATCCTGGATGGTTCAAAATCCCTTGTCAGCTCCGGGCTTGCGGCTTGCGGTCCAAAGCCTTTTGGATTTGGGGGTCATTTGCCTGGTGCCCTTCCAGGAAAGGGGCAGAGGTTTCTATTCCAGTCTGTTCATTGTTCCCAAAAAGGATGGGTCCCTGAGGCCCATCCTGGATTTAAAGCGCCTCAACAAATTTGTCAGGTTCAAGCATTTTCGCATGGAGACTCTGCGCTCGGTGGTCAGTACCTTGCACCCCGGCGACTTCATGACTTCTGTGGACATCAAAGATGCTTACCTTCATGTTCCTATCTTTCCAGGTCATCAGAGATTTCTCAGGTTCGCTCTGGAGGATCAGAACTACCAATTTGTGGCCTTACCGTTTGGTCTTACCTCAAATCCTTCCTTATCTGGATGACATTCTGATTGCACCTCAGTTCCTCCATCAGGCCGAGCTGGATACCCAGATGGTGGTCTCCACGCTTGAGTCCTTCCGTTGGGTAATCAACTACCCCAAGTCTTCTCTGTCTCCGTCCTTGGTGGTGTCCTTTCTGGGCATGACTCTGGATACATCTCAGGTCAAGGTTTTTCTGCCTCAGCAGAAGGTGGAGAGTCTGCAGACGCAGGCACTGCCTCTGATTTCGTGCCCTCATCCCTCCATTTGGCAGGGGATGCAGTTGGTGGGCCTGATGGTGTCCTGTTTCGAGGCGGTCCCCTATGCTCAGTTTCACATGAGACCTCTTCAGTTGCACCTCTTGTCAGTTTGGGATCGGGACCCAGTGTCCCTGGATCAGGAATTTGCTCTGTCCCCTCGGGTCAGTCTGTCCCTCTCGTGGTGGCTGGACTCAAGGAATCTCCTAGTGGGCAGGACCTTACTGCCCCCCTGCTGGGAGACTGTCACCACAGTTGCCAGTCTGACGGGTTGGGGGGGCTTTTGGAAGTCTCTGAAGTTCCAGGGTCAGTGGGGTCCTTAGGAGGCCCATGCCCCCATCAACATTCTGGAACTACGGGCGATAAGGTTGGTTCTTTCCCAGTTGACCCCGCACCTTTGGGGTCGGGCTGTTCAGATCTGCTCGGACAACTAGATGGCGGTTGCCTACATCAATCATCAGGGAGGGACTCGGAGCAAGTGAGCCCTCAAGGAAGTGTCCCTGATATTGTCCTGGGCGGAGGAGAATGTCCCCTGCATATCGGCTGTTTACATCCCGGGAGTGGAGAACCTTGAGGCAGACTCCTTGAGCAGGGGGATGTCTTGGCTGGGGGAGTGGTCCCTCAGCAACAGGGTGTTTCACTCCCTGTGCCACCGCTGGGGTCTACCGGATGTGGACCTGTTTGCTTCACGTCACAATCACAAACTTCCATTCTTTGTCTCTTTGGAAGGAAGGGGTTTCGGCTCCTCTATGTGTTCCCTTTGTTTCCTCTGCTGGGCAGGGTGCTGCGCAAGATAGCCCAGGAAGGGGTGCCAGCCATTCTGGTGGCCCCCTGTTGGCCAAAAAGGGTGTAGTTCGCAGACATCGTGCAGTTGGCAGTAGATCAGTACGTCCAGCCCATGGATCCAGATCTGCTCACTCAGGGGCAGCTGTGCCATCCCAATTTACGAATGCTGGTTTTGACGGCTTGGCTGCTGAAACATCCATCTTGATGGAGAAGGGGTTGCCTGCCTCTGTTGTTGATACCATGATTAGAGCTAGGAAGAAGTCCTCATCCTTTATCTACTACAGGGTCTGGCATGCTTACATTGCCTGGTGTGAGTCCAGACACTCTTCCCTGTCGGGTGTTTTCTATTCCCAGGATTCTGGAGTTCTTGCAACATGGTTTGGATTTAGGCCTTCAACATAGTACCCTCAAGGGTTATGTTTCAGCTCTGGCATTTTTTTTCCAAAAATCTTTTGCCAGTCACAGTTTGATTAGGACTTTTTTCCAGGGGGTTACTCACGTGAATCCGCCACGTAAGCCTATGTTACCAGTTTGGGATTTGAATCTGGTGTTATCTGCTTTGCAGGGTCGTCCCTTTGAGCCTCTCCGTGAGGCCGCTTTGCCCATTTTGACTCTTTTTTTTTTTTTTTTTTAAGTTTTTATTTTGCAATAAACAAACATACATGACACAGCAAACAAGTCATATATAAGGTATTAAGGTGCCGCAGGCACCCAACTTCATAACTGGCAGAAAGTGACAACACAGACAATCATTCACACAGCTTACATCCCGGACCCTTGGTAGATCTTGCTTCCATCTCGGAACAAGTACAGGGCAGAGAGGCTAAAGAGCTTAGTTGTTAGATATTAGACTGGGCGCAGGGGCTTCACGATCCCTACAATATTCACTAGGTGACAGCATACGGTCCCAGCCCCCCCAGTATACTGTAGATGTTGCACTGGACCCCAAAAATCCACCTCCAGACCCCCACTCCCACGGACTCACTCAGTGTCATATGCAGACTCTTGGCTCTGCAGCCAAGGATCCCAGACCTTTTCGAACTTATCTGGTGCACCCCTAGCGGCGTAAGTCAATTTATACATGGTGAGTTTCTGGTTGACTAGTCTTTTCCAGGATTGCACTGAGGGCCTAGCGGGGTGTCTCCAGTTAATCAGGATGCACTTCCTGGCGTAGAAGAGCAGCAACCGGACCAGGACCTTTAAAGCCCTCAGCTCCGAGAGCGACTCCACCACCCCAAGAAGACATGTGGAGACAGCCCTCGGTACCCGAAAACCCACCACCCTGCTGATCAGACCCATCACACCCTCCCAGAAGCCCATCAGGACCTCACAAGACCAAGTCATATGTATCCATGAGCCACTACCTTTCCCGCATCTAGGACAAATATCAGTATCAGATAGGCCCATTCTGTGCAGACGAACCGGGGTGATGTAAGCCTGATGGATCCACTTGGTCTGGATGAATCTATCCCTAGCTTCCACAACCGACGCGTGTAGATTATCCATTATCTCCTCCCAGTCGTCCCCGTCCAGGCCTGGGTCTAGGACCTGCCATTTAGACTCAATCTTGCTCCTAGGGGACTCCAGTTCTCCTAACAAGCTTTTATACATCGCTGAGACAGGCTTTTTGAGGTTCTCGTCTCTGATTGCATTTTCCACCTTGGACATTGTGAACCTCGGGCCCTCCCTCCGGAATTGAGCGTGCAGTGCATGTCTAAGTTGTAGATATCGGAAAAAGTCCCGATTAAGCAGATGAAACTCTTCCTTACACTGATCAAAGGACATTAGTACCCCTCCTCTATAAAGTTGCCCAATCTTCTTAACGCCCTTCCTTGACCAGAACAGCGGGTCCTGCATAGCACCCAATTCTGGCAACCTGGGGTTGTCCCATAGGGGGGCATGGGGGGACCATGCCGGGTCATCTCCCGCCCTCATCCCAAGCTTAGCCGCCCTCTCCCAGATGTTGCTGGCCGCCCTCATACACGTGGTCACCTCTCGGATCCCTCTCGTGCCCCTGTAAGCCAGGGAAGTCAGCCTTTCAGGGGAGCCCAGCAGTGCCACTTCCAAGCATACCACCAGGTTGTCCCGCGGTAAACAGATCCACCAATGAACAAACAGGAGCTGTGTTGCATAAAAGTATAATTGCATGTGTGGCACCGCCAGACCCCCGGTATCTGTTTGCGCCTTCATTATCTGTCGATTTAGCCTTGGGGGGGAATGACCCCATATAAAGCTGAAGATAATCGAATCCAGTGCTTTAAAATGGGAGGCCGGAAGCATCACCGGGGAGGCCTGGTAGATGTATAGGAATTTAGGGAGGAAAATCATCTTAAATATATTGATTCTGCCCATGACCGACAGGGGAAGGTTCGCCCACTGGGTGACTCTTTGCTTCAATTTCGCTATTACTGGGGAGATATTGAGAGAGACAAACTCCTCAGTCCGCCCACTTATCACAATCCCCAGGTACTTAAATTGCTGGACACTTTTTAGTTGGGATCTTGGGGAGACATCACGGGGGTCAGTCCCATCCACTAGCAACAGGCTAGATTTATCCCAGTTGACCTTCAAGCCGGAAAATCTCCCGAACACCCCAATGGTATCCAGAGCAGCCTCCAAGGATCCACCGCTATCCGCTAGGTATAGTAGGGTGTCATCCGCGTAAAGTGAAATCCTCTCCTCTATCTCCCCCAGCCTCCACCCAGCAATGGTTTTGGAATTCCTAATGACGATTGCCAACGGTTCAATGGCCAGCGCAAAGAGCATTGGTGAGAGCGGGCAGCCCTGCCTAGTCCCCCTCTTTAGCACAAAAGGGTTAGAATAGCAGCCGTTGACCCGCACTCTGGCCGTTGGGCGGTCGTACAATAGCTTTATGTATGCTATAAAACTCGTGGGGAGCCCAAATCTGGCCAACACTGCCCAGAGATACACCCATTCGATCGAATCGAAGGCCTTCTCATTGTCCAGAGAGACTATCGCCCGGCCGCCACAGTTGTCATGTACTATCTGTAAGTTGGATATCAGCCTGCGCAAGTTTATCCCCGTTGTGCGTCCCGGCATAAAGCCTGACTGGTCAGGCCCGATCAGTTGCAATATAACCCTATTTAACCTATTGGCCAGGATTTTAGCCAGAATTTTGGCATCTTGATTTAAGAGGGAGATGGGCCTATATGACGCACATATATCGGGGGGTTTCCCTTCTTTGTGGATAAGGACCACATGCGCTTCATGGAAGGAGGCCGGGAGACTCCCATCGTCCAGCGCCTGTTTCAGGACCTCCCAAAGTCTAGGGGCGATCCGATCCGACTCCTGCTTATACCACTCGGCCGGCAATCCATCAGGCCCGGGCGCTTTCCTGCCGGGAAGTGCTCTCATCGCATTCTTAACTTCCTCAACAGTGATGGGAGAGTCAAGAAATTCCCGATCGGCTGGGGCCAGTTCGGGGAATTTAATTTGATCAAGATAATTCTCCAACTCATCCATCCCGTAGTCGACCCGAGAGGAGTACAGGGCCGAGTAGTATCTGAGGAACTGTTGTGCAATTTTCTCACCCTCTGTTACCATTTCCCCTGCAACCATTATCCCGGCAATACTATTGGACTTGTTTTCAGCCCTTGCTAGATAGGCCAGAGTCTTGCCATTTTTATCCCCTTTATCAAATATCAGCGCCTGTTTATGTAACAACAGTTTCCTAGTTGAGTCGGATAATAACAGATTATATTCCCGTGTAAGAGACATCAGATTCGAATGGGCCCTATCGTCTGCCGAGGCAATGAATTCCTCTTCCGCTCTCGCAAGTTTACTTTCGAGGTCCCTCCGTTCTTCCCCCTGCTTCCCCCTAACTGCCTTTATGGCGCTTATGGCGCATCCCCTCGTAACTGCCTTAAAGGCATCCCACCTCACATCCGCAGTCGTCTCGTCCGCATTACACTCCCAGAAGACTTCCGCAGCAGAGACCAGACTATTTTTGACTTCAGGAGTCTCCAACCACAGGGGATTAAGGGTCCATCCCACTCGGCTTACCCGCGTCCGCAGCAGCCCAACCCCCAACAACATAGGTGCGTGATCAGATATGCCCCTCGGGAGATAGTCACAAGACGTCACCCTCGCTAGCAGATCAGGTGAGGAGAACGCGAGGTCTATTCTGGACAGGGACCTATGCGTGGCTGAATGACAGGAAAAAGCCTTATCAGTCGGGTGTTTCCACCTCCATAGTTCCTGTAGGCCCATCGCATCTGCCCAGGACGCCAGCTGCGTCTTAGGGCCCGGTCTCTTGTCCATTCTATCCAACGCTGAGTCCAGCACCATATTAAAGTCTCCCAACAACAATATCGGGGTCGGGGGGTAGTTTACTACTTTCTCCATAATCCGGTGCAACACTTGGATATTGAAGGGCGGGGGGATATAAATGCCAACTATAATCACATCTGTATCCATAAGCTTGGCGCGGATGATTACATAGCAACCCTCCCGGTCCATCTGCACAGAGTACAACACAAATGGCGTGCCCTTGGAGATGAGTACCGATACCCCCCTAGAGTAGGACGAGAAGAGAGCATGAAATGAATCCTGAATCCAGGGTCTCCTGAGAGCGAGTCCTCTCCGCCCCATTAGGTGGGTCTCCTGGAGGATTACCACATTGGGCCTATATTTCTTGACAAACTGGAGGACCGTGGACCGTTTGATTTTATCGTTTAGCCCCCTTACATTCCAGGAGAGAATCTTACAATCACCCATACTCATAGTTCAGAGCGCTAACCCCTCTATCAGATGTCAACCAGCACCAGTTAGTCAGCCCCTCCCCCTGCGCCCGCCAGACTTCCAGGGTCCGTTTACCATTCGCCCCATTCATACCCACGTAACAACACACATTATACACACTCTTAAACTCTAAATTGTAAAAGCATAAACCTTTCCCGACCACCCCCACCCCGCTCCACCATCCCCAAACTCTGGCGAGCTTCATACCCCCCCAACAATACAATACAACAACGGTGTAACTAGTTGCACCGGGGTGCTTAGACCCACTGCCTATGGGCCCATAACATAACATTACCATAATCATATACAGGTTGGCGACATAGTCACCTAGGGTTCCCAGGGTGCGAGATAGGGGAAATCAGGGGCGACAGGCAGGCATAATCAGGAAGGGGGGGGAGGGACAGCTGGGGGGGGAGGGCCGGCAGACCGACCAAGGGGGGGAGCGACAGGAGTGACGGATAGTAAGGGGGGGTTCAGTAGGGAAGGGGCCATCACACCGTGGGAATCCAGAGCCGCAGCTCTCCTGTACCGATCAAATCAGGATGCAATGTGACTAGAGTAGCCAGAACAGATCTCAACATATTATAACAGGTTACGGCAGTTTCAACAGCCATCAAATCTTCAAACTACACCGGGCGATCTCCGCTACCGGGCGGCACTTAGACGCCGGACCAGCATCAGGCGGACCGCTGCCGAGGAGAGGGCCCCAGGCAAGGGGCATCGCCAACAATTAAATTGTGCTGAATTTACGGAAATACTGTCTCCACCCTGAGCCCAGGTCGTTAGGCTCCAGGTAAAGAGTCCAACCAAGCATTAGCGTCTTCGGCCGACGTGAAGAATTTGGTTGTCTCTCCATCTTGCACGGTCAGCCGTGCAGGAAACATCATGGCGTACTTGATTCCTTTCCGTCTGAGCCTCTCTCTCACGCCATTAAAGGAGCGCCTCTGCTTCTGGACCTCCGAAGTGAAATCCAGGAAGAAGGATAATCGGGCGTTATTGAAAGTCACCACTCCTTTCGTTCTAGCCGCAGCCAGGATCGCGTCTCTGTCTCTATAGTGGAGGACTTTGAAGATAAAGGGTCTTGGCGGCGTCCCGGGCGGCAGGGGCCTCGTTGGGATCCTGTGCGCTCTCTCCACTGTGAAAAATTTAGATAGATTCATCGGCGCCAGAGTCTCCCTTATGAGGTTTTCCGCAAATTGCTCTGGAGAGGCACCCTCCGCTTTTTCAGGCAGGCCTAGGATCCTGACGTTGTTCCTCCGGCTCCTATTTTCAGCGTCCTCTGCCCTCCCCATGAGAGTGGTCACCTGCCTCCGCAGGGTGGCAATTTCCTCCGTGTGGGTGGACAGCTGACCCTCCGCATCACCGATTCTCCTCTCCGCCTCCCCGGCGCGGTCACGGATCTTATCCAGGTCATGGCGGAAGTAGTTAAATTGTTCCTGCAGAGTGTCAAATTTGGCTGTGAGGGCACTCTGACATGAGGCAATAGCTGCCATAATAGCTGCAGTATCAGGGTTGGAGGTCCCCTGCTCAGCCCCACACGGGGTCTCCATGGTTTGCGTACTACAGGCGACCACGGTTGTTCTTCGCTTCTTATTGCCTCTCATATGTAGGGGGGGCTCCCTGGCTGAAACAGTCCCGTCAGGGCAGGATCCACGGAACGGGGGACCACCGTCCACCCCGGGCACTCAGGGATCTTTTGAGGGGGGGGTTTAGCAGACAGAAGAGCGTCCGAGCAGTCCCAGATCAACCCCACAGCCTGGGGAGGGGGGTCTCAGCTCCGGCGTAGGGATTAGTAATCTATAGCCTCCACGGAAGTGCCACAATCCCGCAGAACGGGTGCCGCCTCTCTCCCAAACAGGCGGTGCGCCGGTACTCCAGACAGCTGCGGCACAGATGAACAGCCCAGGCCAGCTATGGGGGTAGGGTCCAGCAAAAAAGGTCCACCTCAGGGTTCTCCTGTGCAGGGATATGGGGAACAGCAGAGCGTCCAGGTAGCCCCTGCTCCACAGGCAGGGCTGAAGGTCTTGCCACAAGGCACTGATATAGATGTTGCGGCCACTACTAATATGACCCCAGCTTGCAGGGTGAGCTATTGTGCTGGCCTAGGCAGACAACTCCCACCGGACACAGATCAGGGGCAGGAGAAGTAATCAGAGGCTCATCTGCCCACTCAGATCATTTTCCTCCCACGCAGAGGGCACAGGGATTAACAGGGCAGGACAGGAGGACCCACCCACAGGGCAGCCTTAATTGTATGGTGGCCCTTGCTGTTTGGCTTGGCTGGGGTTGAGCACCAGGGACGTCAGGACAATGTAACTGCTCCCACCCCCTCACCTCAGACAAGATGGCGACAGTCACTCAGTTTTCGCGCCACTTCCTCAGCGCTCTTTCTCTGTAAGGGAGGCACCCCTCGTACCCCTCTTCACCGCCTCAGCCCGGGAGGATGAACAACACTGCCGCCACTGAGGACTCCAGCCACCGCCGATGACTGCGGCCGCCGCCGATGACTCCCGCCGCCGCCGCCTCCGCTCTGCTCACGTGCACTCGGGGCCCGCCGCCGCCTCCTCCACCCCTCGCACCGCAGCGGTCTTCTTACTATGAGCGGCTCCTCACACTCCGGGCACCCGTCTCCCCGGCACCGCCGCAGCCCGAGTCAGAATGAGGCCGCCGCTGACAGCTTCAATGCCGCAGCCTCTCTCCTCCGCACACACGCCCGAGCCGCCGCCGACCCTCCCGCACCTCGCGTGCGTCCCGCTGCCACTCCGATGGCCGTTTCCACCGCCGCCGCACTGCACTTAGGCTCAATCCCTGGACCAGGGAGAGCCTCCACAAGGGTTCTGGACGTCCAGTCACCAAGGATCAGGTAAAAAATCAGGAGCCCCGTTCAGGCACGTCTGCCTAGGTCGCCATCTTGACCACGCCCCCCCCTATCGCCCATTTTGACTCTTAAGGTAGCCTTTTTGGTGGCTATCACTTCTGTCAGGCGTGTTTCTGAGTTGGCGGCGCTTTTCATCAAACCTCCTTATTTTGAGCGACACCAGGACAAGGTGGTGTTTCGGTTTAAGCCTGATTTCTTGCCCAAGGTTGTGTCTGCTTTTTATCTCAGTCAGGACATTGTTTTGCCTTCCTTGTGTCCTAATCCTGCTAATTCCAAGGAGAGGACTCTGCATTCTTTAGATGTGGTCAGGGTTCTGAAGTTTTACTTGGTCGCTATTGAATCTTTCAGGAAGACTGATGCTCTTTTTGTTCTTCCTTCTGGACCTAGAAAGGGTTTGCCTCCGGCTAAGTCCACTATCAGCAAGTGGATCCGTCAGGCGGTGGTGCAAGCCTATTCTGCTAAGGGGAAGGAACCTCCCTTCTGCCTTACTGCTCATTCCACTCGTGCTATTGGTGCCTCCTGGGCCTTTCAGCACCAGGCTTCTGTTGAACAAGTTTGTAAGGCCGCAACTTGGTCTTCTGTTCATACTTTTTCTAAGTTTTACAAGGTTGATGTTAGGGCCTCAGCTGATGCTGCTTTTGGACGCAAAGTTCTTCAGGTGGCAGTGGTTTAAACTGCCTGCTGTTGTTCTTGGGGATCCCACCTTACTTTACGGACACTGCTTTTGGACGTCCCAAGCGTAAAGAATTCTGTGAAACAGGACGGGCTGTATACTTGGAAAAATACAATTCTGTGAGTACTCACCTGTAGAATTGATTTTGTAGTATACAGCACGTCCTGTTTCACCCCTCCCTTGTTATCATTTTTCTTGGTGGCCTCTGTATGGTGATTTGTTCAAATGTTTGGTTGGGGTTCCTTCATTTTTATTCTCTCTGCTTCTTGTCTAACTGCTTTGTAACACTGGGAATTTGTGGGAGGTTCCTGTCCTTTTATAGGGCCGGGAGATGCCACAAGTCTTTCTGCAGTCCACTGAGCCACCTTGTGGCGGGATATACCAAGCGTAAAGAATTCTGTGAAACAGGACGTGCTGTATACTACAAAATCAATTCTGCAGGTGAGACATTACAGAATTGTATTTTTCAGGATAAACTAACCATTTAATTTTAATCATGGGTTTCACACAGGACTTTGATTGGGGCTGTTTCTGTATACTACAATTACGCTGATTTTTTTCTACTAGTATTACATTATTAGCATAAAGGAATTACCTACCCAGCGTCCTGGACATTATTAGCATGTAGCACAATTCATATTTATATATACAAAAAACATTTGTTGTTATTATTTTCTATGCTTTCAGATCAGCCACCAATATTTAAGCAAGGCACTCTTTATCTTGTCTTCACATGAAATTGTTATGATACAACAACGGGCGAGGATTGATGTACAGCCTCAGCTTTGATGACCGCCCTCTACATTTTATTGATGCTGCAAGATCCGCAGCCTCTTTCTTTGGTTTACTAATTAATTAATTAAATGAATATTGGGGTGGGAGCAGCTCAACCACTATTATTTATACAAAATTATTATTATTATTCAGGGCCTGGGAACTAATTTACCGCCCAGTTTAACCCTCTCATCAACTAAATATCAAGCAACAAACATGTCTAGCTGTGTGGAAAGACAGAGATTTGGTTGCATATATCTGCAGATACATGTGGAAGCCACACTGCCCCGGCAAGGCACTCTGTGTTTAGTGTGGTCCCTACTCTTAATTTTGATTCTCCAACATTGGGACATGCAATGCAGACAACTATTTGAGAGCTACTCACCTGGGAAGCTGCCAGCCTCCCTTTAGAACACTTCACAGGGAGAAATCCATTTTGACTGAATTCCTCCCTGCTTGTGCTCATGGCAATTCAAATGAATAAAGGGGGTGGGAGCAGCTCAATCACTATTATCTATACAAAATTATTATTAATATTCAGGGCCTGGGAACTAATTTACCGCCCAGTTTAACCCTCTCATCAACTAAATATCAAGGAACAAACATGTCTAGCTGTGTGGAAAGACAGAGATTTGGTTGCACACATCTGCAGATACATGTGGAAGCCACACTGCCCCGGCAAGGCACTCTATGTTTAATGTGGTCCCTACTCTTAATTTTGAGTCTCCAACATTGGGACATGCAATGCAGACAACTATTTGAGAGCTACTCACCTGGGAAGCTGCCAGCCTCCCTTTAGAACTCTGTCTTTCCACATAGCTAGACAGGTTTGGTGCTTCATTCTTGGATGATGAGAGGGTTAAACTGGGCGGTAAATTGGTTCCCAGGCCCTGAATAATAATGATGATAATTTTGTATAAATAATAGTGATGGAGCTACTCCCACCCCCTTTGCTCAGTTTGAATTGCCATGAACACACACAGGGAGGGATTCAGCCACCATGGATCTCTCCCTATGGTGTGTTCTAAAGGGAGGCTGGCAGCTTCCCAGGTGAGTAGCTCTGGCTGCATTGCATGTCCCAACTTTGGGGACTCAAAAATAAGAGTAGGGACCACACTAAACACAGAGTGCCTTGCCGGGGCAGTGTGGCTTCCACATGTATCTGCAGATATTTGCAACCAAATCTCTGTCTTTCCACATAGCTAGACATGTTTGGTGCTTAATACTTGGATGATGAGAGGGTTAAACTGGGCGGAAAAATTGGTTCCCAGGCCCTGAATAATAATGATGATAATTTTGTATAAATAATAGCGATGGAGCTACTCCCACCCCCTTTGCTCAGTTTGAATTGCCATAAACACACACAGGGAGGGATTCAGCCACCATGGATCTCTCCCTATGGAGTGTTCTAAAGGGAGGCTGGCAGCTTCCCAGGTGAGTAGCTCTGGCTGCATTGCATGTCCCAACTTTGGGAACTCAAAAATAAGAGTAGGGACCACACTAAACACAGAGTGCCTTGCTGGGGCAGTGTGGCTTCCACATGTATCTGCAGATATGTGCAACCAAATCTCTGTCTTTCCACATAGCTAGACATGTTTGGTGCTTAATACTTGGATGATGAGAGGGTTAAACTGGGCGGTAAATTGGTTCCCAGGCCCTGAATAATAATGATGATCATTTTGTATAAATAATAGTGATGGAGCTACTCCCACCCCCTTTGCTCAGTTTGAATTGCCATGAACACACACAGGGAGGGATTCAGCCACCATGGATCTCTCCCTATGGAGTGTTCTAAAGGGAGGCTGGCAGCTTCCCAGGTGAGTAGCTCTGGCTGCATTGCATGTCCCAACTTTGGGGACTCAAAAATAAGAGTAGGGACCACACTAAACACAGAGTGCCTTGCCGGGGCAGTGTGGCTTCCACATGTATCTGCAGATATGTGCAACCAAATCTCTCTTTCCACATAGCTAGACATGTTTGGTGCTTAATACTTGGATGATGAGAGGGTTAAACTGGCGGTAAATTGGTTCCCAGGCCCTGAATAATAATGATGATAATTTTGTATAAATAATAGTGATGGAGCTACTCCCACCCCCTTTGCTCAGTTTGAATTGCCATAAACACACACAGGGAGGGATTCAGCCACCATGGATCTCTCCCTATGGAGTGTTCTAAAGGGAGGCTGGCAGCTTCCCAGGTGAGTAGCTCTGGCTGCATTGCATGTCCCAACTTTGGGAACTCAAAAATAAAAGTAGGGACCACATTAAACACAGAGTGCCTTGCCGGGGCAGTGTGGCTTCCACATGTATCTGCAGATATTTGCAACCAAATCTCTGTCTTTCCACATAGCTAGATATGTTTGGTGCTTAATACTTGGATGATGAGAGGGTTAAACTGGGCAGTAAATTGGTTCCCATGCCCTGAATAATAATGATGATAATTTTGTATAAATAATAGTGATGGAGCTACTCCCACCCCCTTTGCTTAATTAATTAACTTGGGCCGGGTCAGTGCTTATACGCTTTCATGCGCTTCACTATGGGGGCAATATTACACTTAGCTATACCTCCCCCTTTGCTCCTATCGGTGGTCGTCACACCGACCTTATTGTATGTTTCCGGACAGCATCTGCTTAACTGTTACTGTATCTATGTATTGGTATAGCGATCGGCGTATATGCTTAGCTTTTACATTTTCTATATGTATCCTACAGGGTTGTTAACTTATGTTCTGGGCTTGATATAGATTATTAGAATTTTTGAAACTCTTCTTTTCTATGTATATAGCAATCTATTAGCTAGCAGCCTTTGGATGCACTCCCTCTTTCTATTTCAAACCCCTTCAAATCACACCCTCTGTCCTGATTGGATCAAAGCTACCATGTGTCTCTTTTGTTATCTTAAATACAGCGCTGGTGCCTACATTCAGAATCGGCTTGATACTGGGTGATAGCACACATTTTAAAACAATGGATTAAAAGTTACATTTTATACTCCCTTGACTAGCCCTGGAGTGCTGAAACCTCTTCTGCTAAAGTAACAGGAGATAGGTTGCACTCCTCAACCCCTCCTGTAGTGGGGATAAAAGGGGACAGAAGCATCAAGGTGGGCAATGTGTCCCCTGTGCTGGATGGTGGTTTGCCAGTATAAGGGAGGTGCCACCATCGCACCCAGTCTTCCATCCTTGGAAGCTTTTTCACAGCTTTTTCAAGGAGTACTATTGTAAACCTTAATAAGCTTGTGGTTATTCTCTCATGCTTGAAATAAAATCCAGAGGTGAGGTTTAGTGTATCAGGGGTGACAGAACCTTTTATTCCATTTAAAATAAAAAAACAAGCCTGGCTGGATATTTTTTGATGCCGGTGTGTAAGTGACTCCTCCTCCCGCCTTCCAGCATATTTATAAGGATTTCTATCATTGGGCCATTTTTCGCGATAGTGCTCCTTTAATGTGCTGAATGTGACTTGTGACCTGGGCTGGGGCTGTTAGCAGCACTCTCTATCCCATTGGCGAGGTGGATAGTGAGTGGGCTGCAGAGGTCCCTGGCTCTGATTATAATGGCGAAAGGCTGATGAGGAAAGTGAAGGGTGCGTTCTATCTGCCGACTCTTTGTAGTAAATGTTATCTTGCACGCCGGCATATGACTCCATTAGAAAATGATCTTGGCAGCTCACTGAGTTCCGGTGCCTGGTGCAAAAGCTGCATTGCTGCCGGAGATAAAAACTCAGGTTATCAGTGACGGTGTGATCCTTATGTAAATGCGGCAGCGGCAGGATGATCCCTCTTATCGGCGGTATTACATTCTGAAATGCGCTAGATGCCGTTATCAGCTGCCACATAAAGACAATGCCTATTGTTGCTGGCAAGCGAAACATCCAGCGTAAATGTTAAACTGCGCTTTGCTAATCTTGTAGCCTTTTCTCAGCACATCTGGCGATCTCTGTGCTGCCTCTAAACGGTGTGTAAGGCGTGCTCAGTATGTGCGACATCAGGCATTTGGATTTGCGATTAAAGACTGTCAAGAATACATCCATGTCCCATTTATCTGACCATCTTTCCTGAAGGGCTCATTAGGGTTCCTGTCACTCTGTTAAAGATCACTGCAAGTTTTCAGCAGTAACATTCAGTCGCTGCATCTCTGCTCCAAGTTTAGACTACCAGGAAGACATTGCTCACAACTGGCACTATTTCCCCTACTTCCCATTCTTTAGTGACAAAGAAATGAACAATATGGAGTAAAGTGTCTCAATCTAATTAGACTGAAATCAGCTTGGTTGAATTAGAACAGTGTGTGAAGGAGCGATGCAGAGTAGTCCCTATTGCTAAATGCCATACAAAAGCCAAAGTATAATGTATATTGCTTAGATACCCTATATTTGTATTATTATTATTGATTAAGTAGTACAATCTGTAAGGCCCAACTAAATGCAGAACCCAGTTAAGAGAGATATAGCTAAATCTTCACCACCGTTTCACCCTTAGTGGACAAACCTATGGTTTGTGGGATGCTGGACACAACTGCCCGGGTACGGATGTCTCCCAAGACCCTAAGAAGCAAGCAATACTTCCTGAATACTGGAATCGCAAATGGCTGAGCACTCATGGGAGGGAGAAACAGGTAACCAAGGGGATAGCCAAAGGCCATGCACAGGAAATCAGTCTGAACGTATGTCAAGATGCAGGGAAGAAACAAACTTAAGGTCAGGAGCAAGCCAAAGTGTCATGAACAAAAAATCTTGGACTCAAGAGGTCAAATGAGAGCAGGGCCATACACAATAACAAGGCAGATATACAACAATATGAGAAACACACATACATTAACAGCTATAACCAGCATGGTACAATGGGCTGGATGAGTTTTATTGGAGCATCTTTGATGTTATTGGCTGTGCGGATTAGGGCTGGCATACACTTCTTAATTAGAATATCATCAGGGATATCCCTGGTGGCTACCCAAGACCTTTCCTCAGGGCCAAACCCTTTCCATTCAATGAAATAATGCAGTGAGTTACAAGTATAAATAGAATCAATAATTCAATTCATTTTGTATGTAGCTGGTTCTCCAGCAGAACAGGATAGATTGACATAATGAGCAGATTTTAACAATGACACATGAAAGACATTAGGGATCTTCATAGATTGAAGAAGATCGACTTTAAACGTTACATCAAGCTTTATCTAAGCTTTTGCAAAATAGGGAAAGCGCCAATAAACCAATAAGCCAATAAACAAAGATGCCAAAGACATATGCTTGATAAAAGATATGCTTGATAAATAGCTGCGCCAGCTCGGGAGAAGAGGGGAGATTAAGTAAAGGGACAAAGTGCACCATTTTTCGAAAATGATTAACAATGACCCAGGCAGCAGAATTACCCTGAGATGGAGGTAAGACAACAATAAAATCCACAGAGATTTGAGTCCAGTTTATTTGGGACTTCTAGGTATTAGTAATTCAGCCTGCAGCTGATGATGTACCTTACTTTGTGCACAAACTGGAGAGGCTTAGAAAAAGGCCTTCACATCCTGCCTGACGGTTGACCACTAAACGTGGCGTTTAGCCAGCAGAAAAGTTTTCCTGAACCCAAGATGACCTGCCGGTTTGGAATTGTGAAATTCTTGCAAAATGACAGGTGCATTTGAGGAGGAACAAATCGACAATGTGGTGGTTTACTGTGAGAAGAGTATGCCTGAAACTCCCCAAGAGGCCCAAACAGATCAGATGCACCAACTCCCAGTAGATACAATGAACCTATCCCTAAAAAAAGTTCTGGGATAAGGCATCAGTCTTAGTATTCTTGGCATCTGGCTTAAAGGTAATGATGAGATTGAATCTAGAGAAAAAGAGAGCCCATCTTACTTGTCGGGAGTTTAACCTTTTGGCAAATTCAATATATTCAAGATTCTCATGATCAGCATATACAGTGACAGGATGTGAAGACCATTCCAGCCAATGCCTTCATTCCTTAAATGCACAAGGGTATAATCTTTCTTTATCCGTGTTTAGAGAGAGGACTGCTTCTGTTCCAAGCAGGGATGCATCGACTTCAATAATAAAGGCGATAAATAACTGGCTGAACCAATACTGGAGATGAAGTAAAGGCTTCCTTTAAGGTTTGAAAAGCTTTATCTACCTCAGAAAAGGCATTTTTAAGGGTCGAGTCATTAAAGGAGCAACAATAGTAGAGAATCCCCTAATAAAGCATCTATAAAAGTTTGCAAGTCAAAAGAAATCTTTGCAAGGATTTAAACCAGACCAATACCTGGTCCGGGGTGATGAGCAGACAGCGGGACCAACACCCATTAAAGAAAAAATCGGTGTTGGTCCGGTTTAAGGGTCTTTGGTTCGAATTCAAGAACATCATATACTTTATTGGAATCAAGAAATAACCACTTGTTTGAGACTAACTAGCCTTGATGACCTGAAATGCATTTGGAGAGCTTGGTGTAGAGACTGTTCTCAGTTTTTGCAAGAAAGCTTTAACGCAACCACTTTGCATTAAATAGACAATAAAATAATTGCCTAAGAAATTGAGAAAAAATGCACGCACCAGTCCTTAAATACGACTTGGAGAGCATGATCAAATTTTCATGGTCGGTGTGTAGATCGTCTTAAAGGAGCACTATTGTGAAAAATGGCACAATGTTAAAAATCCAAATAAATTTGCTGTATGGCGGGGGGTCACTTATACACCCAGCATCAATAAATATACAGCCAGGCTTGTTTTTCGTCTAGCGAAACAAGCTTTTGCTTGTTTTTGCTCCCTGATGAAGGGGCGCTAGACGCCCCGAAACATTGGATTTTGTTGGATCTTTTTGGTCTTTGCTGTGATATTGACCTGTTGGATTTGAATACAATATCTTTTGGAGTGCTGGCTGATCGTCTTTCTTGAGCTTTCAGAAGGAGAAACCAGTAAATGGATAAAGACTGCAAAGGAAGAGTTAAAACCCATGCATGATGCATGACACCAAAACATGGACACTTACAGAACTACCACCTGGAAGGAAAATGGACATTTAAAGTGAAGTACAATGCAGATGGCACACTACAAATCAAGGCTCGTAGCCAAGAGATATTTTTCTCCTCCATCCATCCCAGGCCGTCCAGAAGTACATACATTTGGGGTAACTCCGCCCCTTTGGAGGCTTTCACTGCAAGATCAAAAGATGTGGCTCCTCCCGGCCCCCTATAAAGGCAGCTGTCTGTCAATCAAAGCCCAGTTTTTCTCTTGCAGTGAGCTGCACAGATCGATTTTACACTCTCTCAGGATTTAGCAGCAGAGCGGGGCTTACTAACCCGTCGGCCTGTTGCAGGACCCTATATCTGCAGTTTCCTCTGACCCATCTTGCCCTCCAGCCTTGGCTGTCGGAATTCATACGGTAGGGTAAAACGCCGGGGTCTGGGGCGTTTGCTAACCAGAGCACATGCTCTGGGCCGCAGGCTTCCCTTAAGAAGCAAGGCGGCCGCAGGTCTTGTGGTGAACCTTCTGAGATCCACAGTATATTTTGTATATACCCCTCCTTCTCCCACATGTTTATTTTATTGTGCTGTTTCATAGCCGTGTTTTCGGCTGGCCTCATGTGGCTGGTTGGTGTGTTTTACTATGGGCAACGGCCGTCGCCATGGCGTGGTTGAGCGGGTCTGTCGTGTGTAGCGTGGCTGAGCTGGCTGCGCTGTGTGTTAGGCTCCTGTGACTCGTTCGCTGGGAGTGGAGCCCCGCTCCTTACTCCCTTCCTGCCCCCCTTCTCCCACCATGGGGAGGCCCCTGCTGGCCGCGGGCTCTTCGCGGGCCAGGAGGGAAGGGTGGGGCGGCGATGGCGCTGCGCTAGCCACATGTGCTGGGCCGCATGAGGAGACGATGACTAGCCGGGGGGCGGAGTCAGAGGCAGCGCGCAGGCTGCTCGCGCTTTGTGATGCTCCCCCGGCCGGATCGTTCTCGAAGCTGCGCACTGCTGCTGAGTCCTATTGGCTGGCCTTGTCATCACTGCTGCGCTGCGTGTGAATCATCCCAGTTTGTGAGTTGCCCCTTCTTATATTCTGATGCATTTGTTTTTGTCTTGGCATTCTTATATTTTATTCTATGTACTGTGATTATAGATACATTAGTGTTTGCATTACTGGCAGGCAAGCCACACTGTAATTACCCTCTCTCTCTTTTTGTTTTAGATTGTGAGAAGAAGGTTGAGGGTTGTGGTTTCTTCCGATCCCCGTTAATTAGGGGGATCGATTATAGGCTAGGACATAGTGCCTATTAGCTTTTTATGAATATTGCATATTCTGAATCACCATAATGGAGGCTTCAGGGGATAGTGAGCCAGGCACCTTACCTAGGCCGGGCAAACTCTGCCCTTTATGCAGACGGAAACCCCTGGGTGGTTATAGCACCATTTGTCCCACTTGCGCCAGAGGCAATGTTTTGGACCATGAGAGGGCGGTCACACTCGCTCCTAGTCCTGCGGTACCTTCAGCCTCTTTGATCCCTACGCTGCTGCAGCCAGCCCCTAGTGAAGGGGGGCCAGCAGGGGGACAGACTCTGATATTGTGCACAGGCTGGCTAGCCTTGAGAAACATCTCTCGATGGCAGCGCCTAGGAAGGCCACAAGTAAGAAGCGGCACTTGGAGCCGCTTTACTCTGACAATGATTTGTATGCTTCATTTGGCTCAGCTGAGGCAGATGATCCACTCTCGGAGGGTGAGCATCTCTGGTTACTCCTCGGATGAGGAATCTCTCCTTCCGGATGATACGGAAAGCTTGCTTTCTTCTGTGTTTGACATTTTGCACATTGTGCCCCCAAAGATGGCTAAGAGAAAGAAGGATGACCTGTTTAGGCCTGAGAGACAGCGACAGGTTTTTCCAGGTGTACAGCACGTCTGGCTTCATCTCAATTCTTTACATGTGGGTAATCCGCCACAGGTAGCGCAATCGACTGCAGGAAGAGTTGTGGCCCCTCTCGGCCCATAAAAGGGCCAGAATTACCCAAAAGACCCCAGTCTTCTCCTGCAGTCTGGCTGCGAAGATGGTCTCTTTCTCTCTCCATGGACTTCGCAGATAAGCGGGGCTTCCCAAGCCCGTCGGCCGCTGCGAACCCTATTCCCACCTGCTTCCGGGACCCTTCTTGCCTCCCAGCCATGGCTGCGGATCAGGGGACGATAGGGGAACGCTGTGGGTCAGGCGTTCGGCAGAGCTATGCTCTGGGTCACAGACCTTTTTCCTCAAGGTAAGCCGGCCATAGGCTATGGTGAGCCTATGGGGGGGGGGAGGGAGGAACCACCCTGTGACCCTATTTTCATATGCATCCCACAAGCTTTATTGCTGTGTTTGGTGTGGTGTGTTTCACTTCCGTTTTTACATATATTTTTACCTCAGATATGCTTACCTTCCTCGCTCCTGCTCTTCTCGCCTCCCTCACAGTATGGCGTGGGGGGGGGGGGGCACGCGCGCCCTCGTTCTTGAGGGCGGCGGTTGATATGGTAGGCGGCTTCTTGCACCGCCAGAGTGATCTCTGCGGCGGATGGAGGAGGGGGTGTCCCTCCCGCCCTGACTCTTTCTTGCCGGGCGCCATTTTGGCCCTCTGGCGGCGGGAGTTGTGGGAGCGCTTTGGGGGGGCGGAGCCGCACGATGACACGATACGCCCGCCCGCCCCTCAAGGTGCTGACTAGACTGGCCCGGTGCCATTTTCTTTTACTGTTCCCCGCTGCCTCACGCGCCGATACGCTCACTGCAAAATCAAAAGCGGTGGTCTCCTCCGTTCCTGAGGGGTCTGATTCAGCGCTGCTGCGGGTCTGATGTCCATGCTGTACTGGCTCTTCTCAGCACTTCACTACGCCTTTGGTCTGTGAGTCCGGTCTTTTTTGTTATTAACTTTTTGTTATGTGTGGTTTAATATGGTGGTGCATGCTCTGTGGGACGCTCATGTTATCCACCTTTTGTGTTTTTCAGGGTCCCATATTGTATTGTAGTTCCTCTTGGTCCATTCCACTCCCCCCCCACCTCTCCCACCACCCCTTCCTGTCCTGTGGGTTAAGGTGCTGAGGGTCAGACTGGGGTTTTTTTGTACGGTTCTGGGCCTCCTTAGTGCCTTGTGACTCGTCTCTTCTTACCATAATCACCATAATGGAGGCTTCTGGGAATAGCGGGTTTGGGAACCCCCCAGGGACTTGCTAAGCTTTGTCCTGTGTGTGGTACTTGCCCGCCAAGCGTCGCAGCATGGTTTGTGTGCCCTGCGCCCAGAGTGTTATTGCGGATCAGGATGGGGCGAGTGTTGCTGGCCCCAGTCCCATTGCTCCGAAGGCCTCGCTGACTCCCCCGCGTCTGCTTATGGCCCCTAGTGAGGGGGAGGCCAGCAGGGACTCGCGTAGTAATTTTGAGCTCAGGCTGGCTAGCATTGAGCGTCAGTTGGTGAGTTCGGCCGCTGGCAAGGCCAAGATTAAGAAGCGGCATTTGGAGCCAGCTCGCGCCATCTTTGCCGATGACGATTGAGGCTTTCGGTCGCCGAGATTCCACTGAGGAGGGTGAGTTGCTCCAGGGGTCCGAATCCTCCGGGGGAAGTTGGGGGGACTTTGACAATCGTCCCGGGTCTTCATCTGATGAGGACAAGTGCCCCCAGGATGATACAGAGCAGCTGTTGTCGGCGGTACTTGAAACCCTTCACATTGTTCCTCCAAAGGCGGCCAAGAAGAAACAGGGGGACCTGTTTCGGCCGGATAGACAGCGCCTTGTCTTTCCTGAACAAGGCCACTTCTCTAAGATGGTTTTTAAGGAATGGGAGAAGCCTAATAGGTTGCCGTCAGTGCCTAGGGGTTTGGACAGACAGTATCCCTTTTCGGAGGAATTGGTTTGTGGATTGGAAGTGGATGCTCCTGTTCTGGGGCTCTCCAATACCTCGGTTATGCCGTCTCCTGAGACTTCCTCCTTGTGTGATCAAGTCGACAAGCGCATGGATCAGCTAGCCTGTCACGCTTTCACATATGTGGGAACTGGTCTGCGACCTGTCTGTGCTGCTGACATTGTTTCCATGGCCATTAAAAAGAAGGTGAGGCGTCTCGTGGATATCGCCAAATCTCACAAGCGAGCGGAGGAGTATTAGGAGCTTTTAGCTTGTGCGGACTTCCTTGCTTTTGTTATATCGGCTATGGATGACACAGTCCGTTTTGGTGGTAGGGCTTCGGCTGTGATGGCCGCGCTGCGTCGCTCCATCTGATTGTGACAGTGGGCAGCGGATGCTGCCGCTAAAAAAGCTCTTACAGGTATTCCCTTCCTGGGAACTTGGCTGTTCGGGGACAGGTTGGACCTCCTGGCTAAGGACTCGTGGAGGACGAGGATCTTCCTTCTCTGGTGGCTGCAGAGACTCATGGGGTTGAGGTAGAGCCCGAGGCCCATCCCGGCCTCGCCTGGGGATCCAAGCCTAAGCCACCCTCCAAGGCCCCTCAGACATGAGGGGACGCCCTCACCCAGATGGGTGCGGGGACGGCTTCGTCTCTTTGCTCACGTCTGGAGACAACACGTCTCGGACCGGTGGATTCAGGAGGTGGTGTCCTCCGGCTACAAGATAGAGCTGGCAGCTTGGCCGCCCCCAAGATTCATTCGGTCCAGCATCTCCCAAGCTCTCGTGATGACGCAGGGCCTGAGGTTGGCCGTTCAACATCTTCTGTCATCGGGAGTGGTTTGTCCTGTGCCTCGGGGTCGGGGGTTCTATTCCAACCTGTTCACGGTGCCCAAGAAGGACGGCTCCCTGAGACCCATTCTGGATCTAAAGGGTCTCAGCAGATTTGTCAGGTTCAAACACTTCCACATGGAGACCTTACGGTCGGCGGTGAGCTCTCTTCGGCCAGGCGACTTCATGACCACTGTGGACATCAAGGATGCCTATCTGCATGTTCCTGTCTTCCTGGGACACCAGAGGTTGTTATCATGCCCTCATCCCTCCATCCGTCTGGGGATGCAGTTGGTGGGTCTCATGGTGTCTTGCTTCGAGGCGGTGCCTTTCGCTCAGTTCCACATGAGACCTCTTCAGTTGAATCTCTTGACCGTCTGGGATCGGAGTCAGGAGTCCTTGGAGCAGGAGTTTGCTCTGTCCCTTCTGGCCAGACAGTTCCTCTTGTGGTGGTTGGACATGAGAAATCTTCTGGTGGGCAGGTCCTTTCTGCCGCCGCGATGGGAGATTGTCACCACGGACGCCAGTCTGACCGGTTGGGGAGGGGTTTGGCAAAAGTTCCAGGGACAGTGGGGTCCTCAGGAGGACCACGCATCCATCAATCTCCTGGTGCTGAGAGGGATCAGGCTGGTTCTCTTTCAATTGACTCCCCATCAACAGGGTTGTGTGGTCCAGGTCCGCTCGGACAACCATACGGCTGTTGCTTACATCAATCATCAGGGCGGGACTCGGAGCAAACGAGCCCTCAAGGAAGTGTCCCTGATTTTGTCATGGGCAGAGGAGAACGTTCCCTGCATCTCTACGGTTTACATCCCCGGGGTGGAGAACCAGGAGGCAGATGCCCTGAGCAGGGGGACTGCTCGTCTGGGGGAGTGGTCTCTCGACAACAAGATCTTTCATGCCCTGTGTCGCCTCTGGGGTCAGCCAGACGTGGATCTGTTTGCGTCCTGTCACAATCGCAAGCATCCAAGATTCGTCTCCCTGTCAAGCGATCCTCTAGCCTTCGGCACGGATGCGCTAGCAATTCCCTGGACGGAGTTTCGACTCCTCTCTGCATTTCCTCCATTTCCTCTGTTGGGTTGTGTGCTGCAAAAAACAGCCAGGAGGGGGTACCGACCATCCTGGTGGTCCCCCGTTGGCCAAGGAGGGTATGGTTCGCGGACGTCATCACTTCGGTGCGTCGCTTCTCTGAGCTGGCGGCGCTTTCCATGAAACCTCCTTATTTTGAGTGGCATCAGGATAAGGTGGTGTTCCGTCTTAACCCCGGATACTTGCCCAAGGTTGTATCTGCCTTTCATCTCGATGAGGACATTGTCTTACCTTCCTATTGTCCTGCCCCTGCTAATTCCAAGGAACGGAACCGTCATTCTCTGGATGTGGTCAGGGCACTCAAGTATTATTTGGTTGCCACTGAGTCATTTCGGAAGTCTGATTCTCTTTTTGTTCTTCCTTCCTGACCTAGGAAGGGCTTGCCTCCAGCCAAATCCACTATCAGCAAGTGGATTAGACAGGCGGTGGTGCAGGCGTACTCTGCCAAGGGGAAAGAACCCCCTTTCCATGTTACAGCTCACTCCACTAGGGCTATTGGTGCCTCTTGGGCTTTCCAGCACCAGGCTTCAGTTAAACAGTTTTGTAAGGCCGCTACTTGGTCTTCGGTTCATACTTTTTCCAAGTTTTACAAAGTTGATGTTAGGGCCTCAGCTGATGCTGTTTTTGGCCGCAAGGTGCTTCAGGCGGTAGTGGCTTGAACTGCCTGCCATTGCTCTCTGGGGATCCCACTCTTCTTTTTTGGACACTGCTGTTGGATGTCCTACATGTAAAGAATTGAGATGAAGCAAGGCGTGCTGTACACCTGGAAAAATACAATTCTGTGATTACTCACCTGTAGAATTGTTTTAACGGTGTACATCATGGCTTGCTTCATCCCACCCTTATCGTTGTTCTCTTTTGCCTTGTTATGGTGATTTTGTTGAGAGAATTTCTTTTAGTGGGCTGTGTTTTCTAACATGGTCCTTGCCTCCCGGCTTCTTGCATTACTGCTTTCAAATACTGGGGTCTACTGGGTAATTCTGGCCCTTTTATGGGCCAGGAGGGGCCACAAGTCTTCCTGCAGTCGATTGCGCCACCTGTGGCGGATTACCCACATGTAAAGAATTGAGATGAAGCAAGCCGTGCTGTACAGCGTAAAAACAATTCTACAGGTGAGTAATCACAGAATTGTATTTTTCCTGAACAGTTGCATTTTTCCAACATCATACTTAAACCGGACCTTCAGCGTGATTTAATGAAAAGCCCAAACTTAAAAAACGGTTCCCCAGCATCTAAAATTAATATATTTTATGTTTTTAGTGACTAACTTATTATTCTTTCCCCCACTGGGCTGCAACTCTGTTCAGGAATTTAGGATATGGGCGCCGCCATCTTGACTCAGAAGCATCACACTTACTGAGGAGAGGAGAGTTGGATAAAGTACAGAAGGATGGGTTATAGCTGTGCTTTGCTCAGACAGAGCAGAGCTGGGGTCAGGTAAAGGTCAGCAGTCCCAGAATGCAGAGCAGCACAGTCAGGAGGCACTTCCTGTTTGCAGGCTGCCTGATAAGATGGCGGCTTCCATAAGCCGCCATCTTGGATGTTTAAAGGCTCATAACATGCTGTAGATGCAGGTATGATGATTTTTAATGTCAGCAATCTGTATGTACAGGGTGTGGGAAACATATAAGATAGACTCTTATTCAGAGTGAAGGTCCGCTTTAAGGAGTGGGAAAGGCCTAACAAGTTGCTGTCGGTTCCTGAGGGCTTGGACAAGCGGTATCCCTTCCCTGCTGAGTTGATTAAGTTGTGGTCACAGCCTCCCGAGGTGGATGCTTCAGTCTCAAGTCTGTCTAACACCACTATTATGCCATCACCTAACACTGCCTGCCAAAGAGATCCAGCAGATAAAGGCATGGATCAATTGGCTTGCCATGCCTTTACTTTTGTTGGTTCCCTTTTTACGCCCTGCGTGCACCACGGCAATTGTTTCCCTAGCCACAAGGAAAAAGGTCAAGCAGCTTGCGGCTAAAAATAAGTCGCGTAAACGGGCGGAGGACCACAGGGAACTCAGAGCCTGTTTGGAGTTCCTCTGCTTTGTTGTCTCTCTGCCATGGATGATATAGTCAGGCTTGGTGCCAGGACCTCGGCCTTGCTGGTAGCGCTACGCCGGTCACTGTGGTTGAGGCAGTGGTCGGCAGATGCGGCTGTCAAAAAGTCCCTCACAAACGTACTCTTTGCGGGAGGTAGGCTGTTTGGAGAGCAACTGGACCTGCTGGTCAAGGATGGTAAGCTCCCTCAGAAAAGGAAGCCTACCCGGCCCTTTCGGCATGCCTCTTCTTACCGGTCCTTTCGAGAGGAAAGAGGTGCTTCATTTTTCGGTACCCGCAGAGATTCCTGGGGTAGAGGTGGGCCACACAGTCGGCCCAACCCAGCCTAGGGAGCTAAGTCCAAACCCCCTGCCAAACCTACACAGGCATGAAGGGGCGCCCTCACCCGTTCGGGTGGGGGGACGGTTACTGTTTTTCACTCCAATCTTGAGGCGTCACGTCTCGGATCTTTGGATTCAGGAGGTGGTGTCGTCAGGCTACAAGATAGAGCTGGCAGCCAGACCACCCTCAAGATTTCTATGGTCAAGGGCATCCCGAAACTCAGTAAAAGCGGAGGCCTTGAGAGACGCTGTTTGGCACCTCCTGCGGACAGGGGTGATTTGTCATGTGCCCCGACAGGAACAGGGTCAGGGGTTTTACTCCAACCTGTTTACGGTTCCCAAGAAGGACGGATCGGTGCGACCGATCTTGGACCTAAAGGGTCTCAACAGATTTGTAAGAGTCAGACATTTCCACGTGGAAACATTGAGATCGGCGGTGAGGTCGCTCCGGCCCGGCGATTTTATGACCACGGTGGACATCAGGGACGCATATCTGCGCATCCCTATTTTTCAGGGGCATCAGCAATTCTTGAGGTTCGCACTGGAGGGCCAGCATTTCCAGTTTGTGGCACTTCCCTTCGGCATATCCTTAGCTCCCAGGGTGTTCACCAAGGTACTGGCGGGGCCTCATGGCTATCTTGAGAGTTCAGGGGATATGTGTATTGCCCTATTTGGACGACCTTCTGATCTCGGCCCCGTCCTTCCAGTAGGCCGAGAGCAACACCCGGACCGTGCTGTCCACTCTGGAAGCCTTCGGTTGGGTAATCAACTACCCCAAGTTGCATATCACACCGGCAACAGCGAGATCATTCTTGGGGATGACTCTAGACACTGTTCAAGTCAAGGTGTTTCTGCCACAGCAGAAGGTCTCGTGCCTCCAGACGCAAGTGCAGGCTTGCTGGATTGTCAGCAGCCATCGGTACCTCTGGGGATGAGATTACTGGGCCTCATGGTAGCTTGTTTCGAGGCAGTGCCCTTTGCTCAATTCCACATGAGGCCTCTTCAGCTGAACCTGCTAGCCAGCTGGGATCGGTTCCCGGAATCTCTGGACCAGGAATTTGTGTTGTCCCCCCTGGCCAGGCAATCCCTCACATGGTGGTTGGACTCTCGGAATCTGCTGGTAGGCAAGTCCTTTCGGACCCCCCAATGGGAGACGCCACCATGGACGCCAGTCTTACAGGCTGGAGAGGTTTTTGGCAGACCCAGAAAATCCAGGGTCAGTGGGGTCCCAAGGAGAACAGGTTGCCTATAAAGCTCTTGGAACTAAGAGCAATTCGGTTTGTTCTTTCACAACTGACCCCCTATTTAAAAGGCCGCGCGGTTCAGGTCCGCTCAGACAATCAGATGGCTTTAGCCTACATCAACCACCAGGGCGGGACTCGGAGCAAGAGATCCCTTAAGGAGGTAAGTCGGATTCTGAGTTGGGCAGAGGAGAATGTTCTCTGCATCTCTGCAATTTACATCCCAGGGGTGGAGAACCAGGAAGCGGACGCCCTGAGCAGGGGATCCCTACGTCTAGGGGAATGGTCTCTCGGCAGGAAGGTCTTTCAGACTCTATGCCTACGATGGGGTCAACCGGACCAGAATCTGTTTGCATCCAGACACAATCACAAGCTTCCAAGGTTCGTATCTCTATCAAGAGATCCTCTGGCCATAGCAACATATGTCCTAGCCATTCCCTGGACAGGGTTCAATCTTTTTTATGTTTTTCATCCGTTTCCTCTCCTGGACCGAGTACTTCGCAAAATAGTCCAGGAGGGGGTTCCAGCCATCCTGGTGGCTCCTCGCTGGCCAAGAAGGAGTTGGTTTACGAACATAGTAAGGATGTCAACAGATCATTACCTAATGGCCGACGATCCGGAGCTTCTCACACAGGGATCGCTTCGGCACCCGAATTTACGAATGCTGGCTTTGACAGTCTGGCTATTGAAACCGCCATCCTTAAGGAAAAGGGGTTATCGGCCACGGCCATTCGCACAATGATTCAGGCACGGAAGAGGTAATCTTCCATCATATACTACAGAGTTTGGCGAGCTTATATCGCTTGGGGCGAGGCCAGGAACCTTTCTTGCCGGATATACTCTGTTTCCAGAGTTCTGGAGTTCCTACAAGGTAGTCTAGACTCGGGGCTCCAGTTGAGCACCCTTAGGCGTCAGGTCTCGGCCCTATCCATTTTTTTCTAGAAGTCTATTGCCGATCATAGATTGATCAGGACCTTTTTTCAGGGTGTCACTCATGTCCGGCCACCACGTAAAACAGTCTTACTGGTATGGGACCTTAATCTGGTGTTATCTGCTCTCCAGGGTGCCCCCTTTGTGCCCTTAAAGGACGCTACATTGCTTATGCTTACGCTTAAGATGGTTTTTCTGGTAGCTATTACCTCTGTGCGTCGTTTCAGAGCTGGCTGCCTTATGTATTAAACCACCCTACTTTGAGTGGCACAGGGACAAGGTGGTTTTTCGTTTTAAGCCTGATTTTTTGCCTAAGGTCGTGTCACCTTTTTCACCTTAATGAGGAAGTCGTGTTACCTTCTTTGTGTCCAGCACCGGCTAATTCTAAAGAACGGATTCTCCATGCTTTGGATGTGGTTAGAGCCATAGGGTATTACCTGGCAGAAACTAAATCTTTCCGAATTTCGGATTTGCTTTTTGTCTTAACAGAAGGTTCAAAGAAGGGTACTCCACCAGCCAAGTCCACACTCAGTAGGTGGATTAGACAGGCGGTGGTACGAGCCTATTCTGCCAAGGGGAAAGAACCCCCCTTTCGGATCACAGTTCATTCTACTAGGGCTATTGGTGTCTCTTGGGCTTTTCAGCATCAGGCATCAGTGGAACAAGTTTGTAAGGCCACCACTTGGTCTTCAGTTCATACTTTTACACAGTTTTAAAAGGTGGATGTCAGGGCCTCAGCTGACGCTGTTTTTGGCTGGAAGGTGCTTCAGGCAGGTGGTGAAATGAACTACATGCTGTTCTACACTGGGGATCCCGCCCATATGGACACTGCTTTTGGATGTCCCAACTGTAAGTACTTCTGGACGGCCTGGAATGGATGGAGGAGAAAAACACAATTTTGTGAAACTCACCTGTAGAATTGGTTTTGTTATCCATCCATTCCAGGCCGTCCAACCCGCCCTTGAGGTTGATTATGTCCTGTATCCCCTTGTATCCTGTATCCTATGGTGATTTACCTTTATGTCTTAGGACTTAGTTTACAAATTTAGTTTACTGTTAAAGAATACATGTAGAGGCTATGTGAGGTAACATGGTTTCTTATGTTGAGGGCCTCCCAGCTTGTCTCTTATGTTGTGAAGTTACTGCTTTTAAATGACTGGGCTTTGATTGACAGACAGCGGCCTTTTTAGTTGGCCGGGAGGAGCCACATCTTTCGATCTTGCAGTGAACGCCCCCAAGTTGGCGGAGTTACCCCAACTGTAAGTACTTCTGGACGGCCTGGAATGGATGGATAACAAAAACAATTCTACAGGTGAGTTTCACAGAATTGTGTGTTCAAAAATATGGAGAGAACGATGATGATACTTTTGCTCCAGTAGTCAAGAATGCTGTAATAAAGACTTTAACAGTAGCCGCACAAGGAAATTTCAAATGAAACACTTAAAAAAATTACATTTCTACATGGTGAGTTGACATCTACACGGAACAACTACTAGGATTCAAAGATGAACAAAGGCCAGACCTAGTATGCAACCTTCAGTAGAGTATATAAGGTGTAACGTAAGCCACTAGAACATGGAATATGAAAATTAATCAAGCGCTTACACATGAAGACTTTCAGAGGAGTGAAGCAGACCCCCTGCTTATACACAAAGAAATTTGACTAATGGATCTTTGTGCTTGTTTATGGGGATGAGCTCCTGATTGGTTTTCAGCGAGAAGGGGATGAAGCAGAAATACTGAAAACCCTGATTCAACATTTCAAGATCAAGGAACTTCAAGAGCTTCAAGAGCAGGGACTTCTTGAGTTACTTCATTGCCCTACTGAGGATATGACAGCAGATAGCCTTACCAGTGTCAGGCTCACCAGTTAGCAGGTCCAGGTTAGGCGATAATGCTCAATCTCCACTGCTATCTTCACCTCCAGACAATCCTTTGTCTGCAGGAACGCAAGCAGGTCTCACCGAACACGTTTGCCCACAGGTCTTACAATGCGCAAACTATATTAACTGAGGGCTGGACCTGCTGGTGGGTGAGCGTAACTGGGGTTCACAGGAGGTTTAAAGAAGCAAGGGTCATACATGGGTATCAGTCCTCCAATTCATGGCATCAAAGGGATAGGCAGGAGAATGCTGGGTAGTCAGAAGATATGCGGTATAGATGGGTGGACAAGCTCAAGGTTTAGGTAGGAATCAGTCTAGGCAGCGATCAGAAGAGGGTCAAACAAGTCTGAGAGTCTGCAATGGATAATTAGTTCAGCGACAGTGGCACTATAACACCCACCAGAACGCTTTCACGGGCAATGCATGCTGGGAGAGGCCTGGTTTTATGTGACTATTGGCCAGTCATAAAAGAGTCAGCCATACAAGGAGACAGCATGCCTAAATATATGTTGGGTATGCACAGCGATACTGACAGCCAGAGCACACAGGGAAAGTGATTAACCAGCATGTGGGGAAGCTGACACTATCCCCTTTAGTTGGAGGGAAGTCCAGACCCTCCAAGGCATTCTAGCAACCTGTCTTCCCCAAACTGGTTTGGGCCTCATAGGGGGTAGCTGTCATCTTTATCTCCATCTGAGATATCTGTCCACTAATAACTGTCACCCTCAGCCTCTGCAGGGGACGTGACCAGGCTTTGTTGCAGTGGGACAGGTTTCATTCTCATCTTTGGAGGTAACTATCACTCTAGGCTTCAGGGGAATACAGCTGATTGAATGGCTTACTGACTTGAGGTACAAGTTCCCTCTGAACCAGCACTAGTGTATCAGGCACGCAACTAGGTACCGGGGGGGGGGGGTTTCAGGCTTAGGTATGGACAACCAGGATACAGACACTGGGCAGGCTAGAGACTGGATAGCTGTTAATGGGCAGGCAAGTGACCGGGGCACAGGCACTTGGCACGTTGGAACTAGGGGCCTTAAAGTGGGCAGGAGCAGAACTTTAGGTCCCACTGGCTTGGGAGCTTCCGTGGCATATTGGGTGGGCAAGATAAGCTCCCTAATTAACACCGGGTGAGGGAGGGAGACATCTGGCAGCATATCCGGGGCACCACTCTGTAATCTGTCTTTTTGCCAATCTATCTGGGCTTTGTGCTTGCAGAGCCAGGGCTGTCCCAGGATAACCGGCATTTAGAGGGACTCTAGGAATGGGTGGTACCCACTGTAACTTTGACCCCAGGGGTAGTGAGAAGTGGCCTACCCTGCTTCAGGGGAGAGTTGTCAATTGCTAAGACACAAACTGATTCCATCAGTGGCTCACAGGGTATGCCCCAGGAGCAGGCAAAGGAGGCATCTATATAGTTCCCTGAGCCCACACTATCCACAAAAGTACTGGACTGGACTGAAGAGGTGCCCAGGAAAGTGTGATGGGCAGTGATTGTTTATGACGACCACTGGAGTATTTAAAGACACCAATCCTAGGCAAAAAGGATACATCAGGCTGATGAAGCCTTTTCACAGGCTTCCGGGGACAGGTTCTCACGAAGTGGCTGGCTTCTCCACAATACAGGCATAGACCCTGGGACTGTCTTCTACCTCTTGCCTAAGACAGTTTAGTCTCCCCTAGTAGATTTGGCTCCTTAGCCTGGGACGAGGGGCAGAAAGGCAGCATGGAGCTGGAAGGCAGAAGAAGAACGTCACTATAGGCTGTGGACTTTTCCTCTTGATGTCCCTGTCAGAGAGCCCTCCTCTAAACTGACTTGACTTGACTAAGTGCTGGGTCATTCCAGTGACAATTGACAGCCCAGCAGTGAAATTCAGCACAACGGGCTCGATTCAGAGAGACAAAAAAAGACTTTCGTTTTTGTGCCGTTTTCATATTTTTTTCAAATTTTCCCGCTCTCGTATGAGTGTGCGAGCGATTCTATACATGCATTGCTAACCTTCTTTTAAGTTTCCATCCGTTTGTATGCCAGAGTACGAGTACGTCATTTTCCAGCGTGACTTTTCTGTTTCATTTTCTCATGTTCCAACGTCGGCTTTCGATTTTGCCCTTTTTCCATCGTCTCCTCCCAAGAATCCTTTACGTTTCCCGATAGATTCGGATTTCCTTATTAAATAAATAATCGTCCGGACGTAAATCCTTACGATCTTGCGCCTGCGCACTACAAACTTAACTCATTAAAGTGCTCACCTACATATTTGCCACCCTCACTTCTACTGCACCACTTAGCGCTATCCTCCATCTTCCCTTTTGGACCCTTAAAGCTCACCCCAACCACTTAGCGCTATCCTCCATCTTCCCTTTTGGACCCTTAAAGCTCACCCCAACCACTTAGCACTATCCTCCAGCTTCCCTTTTGGACCCTTAAAGCTCACCCCAACCACTTAGCACTATCCTCCATCTTCCCTTTTGGACCCTTAAAGCTCACCCCAACCACTTAGCACTATCCTCCATCTTCCCTTTTGGACCCTTAAAGCTCACCCCAACCACTTAGCACTATCCTCCATCTTCCCTTTTGGACCCTTAAAGCTCACCCCAACCACTTAGCATTATCCTCCATCTTCCCTTTTGAACCCTTAAAACTTACCCAAATCGCAGTTAGGTTCTTCTTCCATTTTAGGCCCCTAAAACTTACCCAAATCACTTCGCGGTTAGGTTCTTCTTCCATTTTAGGCCCCTAAAACTTACCCAAATCACTTCGCGGTTAGATTCTTCTTCCATTTTCTGCCCCTAAAACTTACCCAAAACACTTCGCGGTTAGGTGCTTCTTCCATTTTTGGCCTGTAAAAGTTACCCAAATCACTTCGCGGTTCGGTTCTTCTTCCATTTTAGGCCCCTAAAACTTACCCAAATCACTTCGCGGTTAGGTTCTTCTTCCATTTTAGGCCCCTAAAACTTACCCAAATCACTTCGCGATTAGGTTCTTCTTCCATTTTAGGCCCCTAAAACTTACCTAAATCACTTTGCGGTTATGTTCTTTTTCCATTTTAGGCCCCTAAAACTTACCCAAATCACTTCCCGGTCATCTGAATCTTCATCTATAAATATGTATTTTAGCATTCGTTTGTTGTTAATGTATTTGTGCAAAAAAATGACACTGAAACTTTTTTTATGTTATTTTTTTTTTTATATTAGAAGGCCATTTTTGATTGGCTTTTTTTTAAATTTTGGGTGTATAAAAATATCTTACAAATTATTTTTTGGAAATTTAAAAAACATTTAAAACTTTAAAAACATTAAAACTTAAAAGCTATTTACAAGGACAAAATACAGTGACAGGACCCAGGACACTAGTCTTCTTCTGTTGTCCAGAACGAGTCAACCAGCTGCTGCATATCGGCGGCCACCAACTCAAGGACCCTTCGATTCATTGCTTCCACTCTTGCACGTGTGGTCCCTGGATAAAATTAGAAAAAATACATTAGTTTGAGACAAATACATGTTTCTCACCTGTGGATGGAATGTTTGTTAGTTGGCAAATTAAATCATGATGACATATGTCATTCTGCTAAGTAATTAATCTAAGGAAGCGGGCACACGTCATTCTGCTAAGTAATTAATCTAAGGAAGTGAGCACACGTCATTCTGCCAAGTAATTAATCTAAGGAAGTGGGCACACGTAATTCTGCTAAGTAATCAATCTAAGGAAGTGGGCACAGGTCATTCTGCTAATGCCACTGACTATGGCTTGATGTATCTGGGTGATCATGTCAATTACCACATACTGCAAAGAATGACATTACAACTTACTTGGTTGGTGGCCGACGGATGCCTCGTTGGGGACAACCCTACGTCCTGGGCCCTGCCACTGTTGTGAAGTAGAGGCTGTCGAGATCAAGGCAAATCAAAGGCATTAAAAGACACTTACAAGCATGATGATCTCTTCTTGTTGGCGGGTGAAGATTGTGGGTGCCATCTTGCCTCTTGTCTGCAGCAGATAAGTAATGCCCCTGCGGTTTCCGGGTTCCGCACGGCCGTACACACGGCCGTACGCACGTCCGTATGCACGCGTACGTATCTTATTTAAAGGGTCCTGGACACACAGCTCATTCTCTTTTAGAGTCCATGAGTAATGGCACAAAAGAAATCCAAACCTACAGCAGCAAAGGAGGTCAGCAGCAAACAGGCATCCAAGCGGCAGGAGCCTGCTGCAGGCCCAACTACTCGGTCACAGTTGCCAAAAACGAAGCTGCGGCCAACCTGCATTGCTCAGCCAAAGGCACCCACCACAAGCACCAAAAAAAAGGAGCCAGCGGGAAAAAGGAAGCCACAGGCCAGAAAGCAAACCCCAATGAAGGGGAAAAAAGGGACCAAGAGGGTGCGAAGCCCCAGCCCCCCAGGTCACCATCACTCCACCCACGTGGCTACCATGGCAAGGCTACAAAAAGGAGACACCGGGAAAGAAGCCCCAGCAGCTCTACCTTGTCATCACCACCACCCGCACGTGGTGCAAAAACTTCAAAGAGCCAAAGACAAACAAGGCCCAGAAGCCCAAGCAGCCCAAGCTCGGCATCCCCACCACCCGCACGTGGCCACAAGGCTTATGGCAAGAGGGCAAGGCACAGCCCAAGAAGCCCTAGGTAGCCATCCCCACCCGCACGGGTGTCCAAATCCTCAGCCAAGAGGGCAAGGCACCAGCCCTGAAGCCAAAGCTCTGGGTCACCCCTGGACCGGCCGTCTGCCTCCAAGGGGCATGGGTCTTCTAAGGGCCCACAGAGGCACAGGGCCCCAAGCACGACTTTCTCCACAACACCTTCTCCTCCTCGGCCACATTCTCCACCAGCACAGGTGTTAAGGCACATCTACACCTGCGACTTCAGTGGCCACCCATCCACGCTCACCCAGTCCCTTTCCAAGTCCGGTTCAATCTGCAGCCAGCCAGCAGTCCGTAATTTCACACTCACACAGCCAGGCCAGAATGTCCCCTGATTTTCCGTCAAACACTGAGGAGCCAGAACCACAACCAACAGGGCGCACATTTCGCAGAGGCCAGTTGAGTGGCAGGTTTGGTGAGGCACAAACTCTGGCATTGGCTAGTGGCCTCACCTTGTATTATGATGAGCTATATGGGCGCAGATCCAAAGCTACAAGCAAGCAGCACAAAGCCGAAATTTTGGAGGAGCTCACCAGACAGGTCAATGCAGCGGGGGAAGAGCTCAAAGATGTGGAGCAGATTCAAAGGAAAATATCGGACCTCAAGTATGCAGCACGGAAGAAAGAAAATAAACGGTGTCATTACAGGTACATATATACTTTGTGGATTTGTCTTCGTCTTGTACTGGCACCATTTAGCTAAATGTGTCCAACTATCTTTTTCAGCTTACAAACTGGCGGAGGATTCCCCACTAACTGCAATTTACCCGAGCTGAGGAGATGGTGCTGGGCTTGCTACATCCTGTGGCCTTAGAGGGACACTCGGCATGGCAGAACACGGACATTCCGACTATTCCTGCCGGTTAGTAATGTTAGTGTGTATGTGAAATGTGAGCTACGTGTAAAATGAGGCTCCAAGCCATATATTAACATATGCCCCTAGGGTGTGCCTTGTAGTGGAGGTAACAATTTAAACAGGGTGTGTTAGGGGTGTGGACTCATCATTTGCTAATTTCCTTGCCCATACATGAGTTTGGAGAGTCTGGAGTAACACTATTGAGATTAGCAAAGGACTGCCTGTTATGTATTTAGAGTCAATTATATCCAACACTTCCATCTTTATCTGTAGGCCATTTGGGTTTGAGCTGTGCTTTGCTCAGAAAGACTTGATCTGGGGTGCTTGAAAGTTTGACCTAGAAAGAATGGCAACCAGCATAATCTGAAGGCAAATGCTATTTGCAAGCTGAGTGTGGTCCCATAATGGGCTTTTAGGGATGTGTGAAGCCTCAGAACAGCCAGTACATGCATGTTTATTTTGGTTAAGGAGACCAATGTGTATGTACTTGTTGACTAATACATCTAACAGATAATGGCATTCATAGTCAAGATCAACTTGGTCCGTTGGGGGAGTTGCCATTCATGCGTGGCCCCGTGTTTTAGTGAACCATATGTGTTATTACACATCAGCAATGCCTAGTTGTGTGTTAACATGCCTTCTTTTCCACAATGCAGCCCAGCATCATCCCTCAGCTAGTGGTTTTCTTTTTGCTGAATTACATATGTATTCCCCAAACTGAACCTTTTTTATTTACATGTCCCAACAGAAAATACAAAACACATCAACATCATAAAACATAACTGAAATCCATGGCACATGCCCCTAGTGTGCAACTCCAGTAATTTTGTAAGCTCACATAGATAAAGTGCATCAATAGTGCATCCAGCAGCAATCAATATCAAAAAAATGCATCAGTCGAAAGAGTTACTTTCTGTAATAATATATCTAAATATGTGAGCAAACTCTATCACAGATAATGCACATTTGTAGCATTATCTGTGATAGAGTTTGCTCACATATTTAGATATATTATTACAGAAAGTAACTCTTTCGACTGATGCATTTTTTTTATATTGATTGCTGCTGGATGCACTATTGATGCACTTTATCTATGTGAGCTTACAAAATTACTGGAGTTGCACACTAGGGGCATGTGCCATGGATTTCAGTTATGTTTTATGATGTTGATGTGTTTTGTATTTTCTGTGATGTCTTGTGAGGTTTTTTGTCATGTCATATGTATATATATTAAGCTGCTATTTGTATAATTAAAAGCGATTTTGCATTTATTTCTGAAAAAGAGTGCGCACCTTTATTCAATTCTTGTATACTGTTTTGGGAGGTTGGTTGAACACCTCCATTTAAAGGAGCAGCACCATCTATAACTAATGAGGATTTATTTCCTGGGATTAATAGGGTGTGGCTAATGTGTGCTGAACCAGTTAATTGATAAACATGTCCCAACAGACCCACACACTGATGGAGGAAATCCAGGAGGTGGAGGAGGATGGACCCTTCATTGGACCTTCTGAACAGCTCCCCCTGGGACAGAATCTGCAACTGTTTCAACCTGTTTCTACACCAAATCCTCAGCAGCAGAGCGAAGCTGGTTGCATGCTGCCAGCCCATCGTGGGCAGCATGCAGAGACTGAGCCCACAGTCCCCAGTGTTAGCTCTGCTGCTGAGGATTTGCCAAGCAGACCTGAGGCTGTTGGTGGACCTAGAGGCACATCATCTGCACGCCCCCCAACCCGGGGAATTGGGAGGCGTAGTCGACTACGTTGCCCAGTTTCCCAGGGGATGGGCGCGCCGATGATGGAGTCAGCATGGCACCATGAGAGGTGGCTATTTCGCCTCCAAAATCAACGAAACCACGAGCATCTTCATGGGCAATTAGAGACATTAAACAAAACCTTATACTCCATGCTGACTGAATTTAAGTCCAACAACAGCCACATGGCCACCTTATCCAATTATTACAGTGCCATGCTTGAGAAAGTTCGAAATAGCAACAGCCACATGGCCACCTTAACTAACAATCTCAGTGCCATGATGGCTGAATTTCGAACTTCCAATAGAAACATGTTGGAACAGTTGCAGATTCTGAATGCCACACAGGCCCAGGTGAGGGCCCACCTCCAAGGGCCCCAACTTGGGTTTTATGGGCATCCCCCATTTTAAGGCCTATTTGGCCTGTCTCTGCTCCACATCTTTGCTCTACATCCCCACTGTATTGACCTGTCTGGTGAGCCCTACCAATATACCCTTTTGGTATGGCTTTGCTTGTATGCTTTGGATTTGCTCATTAGAGTGCTGAGGTAGGCCACTAGCCAATGCCGGTGGTGAAGCCTCAATAAACCTTCCACTCAATCTGTTGCGCTGCAGGCTTGTGGCGAATTACATTGGTTCTGCCTCCTCCTGTTTGTAGGCATGATTGGGGGACATTCTGGCCTGGTAAACTACTACCTTGACCCCTGGCTGAGATTGAACAGGACTTGGATTGGGACTCAGGGTTCTTGTTTGGGTTGCCCACTGAGTAACAGGTGTAGATGTGGCATAGGTTTGGCTGCTTTACACCTGTGCCTGTGGCAAATGTGGCCAAGCAGGAGAGGGTGTGTCTGTGGGCCTATTTGTTTTCCAAAAACTCTGGACATAGCAATGCTTGTCACATATGTTTTTGTTTTTGAAATTTGTATTAAACTTTTGACAGGAGTGCCTTACTTTGAAACTCCTGCCTGTGGCCAATTGCTATGTGGCATGATTTGCCAAAAATTACATTTGTGGTTTGACCATGTATTTTCATGAACTATGGGAGTGACCATCAACTCCAATATTTGCTTTTCAAATAAACACCATACATTTTAACTTAACCTGTTGTTGACTAAGTTTATGCCTTTAGGTTTTTGGTGAATAAAGATGACTTAAAGTTTGCACTAACAAATTGAGAACAAAAAAAAACATGAGTCTAAAATCAGGTGTGAGGTTGTTTGTAATTAATTTGTTACTGTTTGTAAAAGTAAGAAACAAACATACAAACACAAAGGTCAAAAAACACAAATAACAAACAATAAAGGGACAAAACAAACAAAGGAACATCAAATTAAGCTGCATTCTGGGGCCGAAGGACGGGCGTCAGCAGCCAGGGAAGCAGTGGATAGCCTGAATCACCTGAAAAAATTCAAAAAGAATAGCATCATTTACACATTAATCCCTAAATTGAAACCAAAAAACGGTCCTTCCCCATGACTAAAAGCCTATGTTACATTTGAGCAACACCCTGAGCATACAGATTGCGCAGGCCAAAATAAACCCTAACACCATCTAAGGGATGTTGGGACAATTTAAACATCAAAAATGGCAGATGATGGCCAATCAGGCATACTGCTAACAGACTGCTAACAGGTATTGGTTTAGGACTGTGCTGCTCAGCATTCTTGGATGTCCTAACTTTTCAGGACCCCGTAGCTGCTTTGTCTGAGGCAAAAACAGCTCTAACCCAGCCCCTGCTCTTTATCCCGCTCTCCTCTACTCAGTAAGTGTAATGCATCTAAGCTAAGATGGCGCAGACCCTATCCTAAAGTCAAGAACATAATTTCAGCCGAGTGTGGGGAAGAGTAATGATTAATTTTCTATAAATTCAAAGTTTAAAATTTGCAAATGCAGAACCAACATTTGGCAAGGCTTTGTTGTTTGAAAAATCTAATGGTTAAGGCCGTGTTTCACATGTAAACCGACCGTACAATCCAGATCTTCGCAGAATGTAGGCATCATGGGATGAGCCTGGAAACCCGGCGACCATACTAAGGAACCGCATGTCCAGGGCCACAACTGCTTGGACATTCAGTGAGTGACCCATTTTGCGGTTCCTGGGAAACGATAAAAAAAAAAAAACATTATCAAGGCAAGGCAAACTAGTGAAACACTAACTAATCACACCCAAAGCCAAACCTGTGGGCCAATACAAATAACACTAACCAAGTACATTAGTATTTAGTACACAAAAAAAAGGATATGTATGTTTGAAAAAGTAAAGATTAACTTTGAAGTGTCTAATTCAGGTACACATTAAAATGTTTCCCTTTAGAATACATGTTACATTTTTGAGAAACTAAATACGGTCCATTGTTTCACAGGGACTCTTTACAAGGAAGGCATAATTACAAGGAGGGACTTTTACAATGAGGGACTTTATACAAGGAGGGAATTAATCCAAGGAGTGAATTATTACAAGGAGGGACTTCTCCAAAATTTTGAAAACAATAAGGTCAAGTAATTGTAAAAATGACAGATTGCACTTGCCTGTAGATATACTCGTCGGCTGCCAGAGGCACCAGGGCAACGTGGGTGCAGTCAATGGCACCCATGATGTTGGGCATGTCAGCAATGTTATAAAATGCCAGCTTAATCGCGTTCCTGGCTACCATGTTGTCAGGAAAACAAATATATTTCCGAGTAATGGTAGCCATGCCTCCCAAAAACTTTGATAGGGCACGGCTCAGCGTAGGCTGGGAGATCCCCACGGAGAGGGCACCCAGCCTCTGGAATGAGCCGTTCGCCAAAAATTGCAGGCAGCCAAGCATCTTGGTCATACCTGAAATTGCTTGCCCCTTCCTTGTGGTGCGGGCTAACCATGGCAGCAGCTCACTATACAACTTATGGAGGGAAGCGTGATTAAGTCTGGTGAGCTCGAAGAGCTCAACGTCATGCATGCCATCGATGTGCATGCGTCACCGTCGGTGCAATCTGGTCTCAGCCCTCCGGACAATTTCAATGCCCATGAGCTGCAGATCCTCATGCTCCTCAAGTGCACTAGAGTGGTCCATAGCTGCTAGTCTCGAGGTCAAAATGGTCCCATAAGGGGATCGCAAAGGAAACGGGTTTATAGGGTGGTGGTCCATCGGCAATCAGCTCTCTGAATGAGACGCAAGCCCATAGCAATAACGTAAGTTATCTGAACGAACTAAAAATATCAGATTTGGTTGGGAAAATGATCCGAACTAACACAAATGTTCCGGTTTGCTTTCGTTCATCGAAAGCGCATATACGCATTTGCCCGAACGTTCGTACGAATGAAAAATGAACGAAAAAAAAACAACTACGGAAGTCCAACGAATGTGTCTCTGAATCGAGCTTATTATTCTTTAGCCGGCTTACACCCTTGCTGGAGTTTTTGCAGATTAGCGTCGGCAGTAGAAACAATGTCTAGATCACAGTATAGAACCCCCATAGCTTCAAAAAAAGTGTCCACAGTTTGCAGGGTCGGATCTTCAGCAACAGTGACACTATTACACCCAGCAATGGCCAATGCAGTACCCTAGAAGTACCTGTGGAAATGCTGACCTGCAATAACTAGCAAGGTACAGCCATGCAAGGAGAAAGCATGCCTAAAGTTATGCCAGGGATGCACAGTGATACTGACAGCAAGAGCAAACAGGGAGGGTGATTAACCAGGATATGGGGAAGCTGAAATTGCGACAACCAAACCCCTGACTGATGTAAGGCACTATTTTCATAATGAAGGATTCATGGTAAATAGGTTTGTTATTGATAGCTAAAACCTGAAGAGAGCTCCCTAAAGTTACCATGGGATTACTCAAGGACTCAGTAAAAGATTTATCCAGACAGTTTCCTGCTGCTCCACTCAAGGCAGTGACAGATTCCCCACATTGTTCCCATTGTCTACCTTGGGGCTGATTCAGAGCCAGGTTAACTTTACACTTGGTAGACAATGAAAGTGAAATGGCAGTTTTATTTCCTTAAAAACTGAGTGAGCCTCCCGAACTCAAAGCAATACCAGGCAGCTGCACATCTGGTATGAGTGATCGACTGGTGTAGGCACTTAAGTCAAAAACAGTGGACTCAGATCGAGCAAGGGGCTTCCCTGGATCCCGCTTGACCACCTCCCAGCCTTTAATAGACACCCTACGATTGGTCCCACCAGGAAAATCACGGCGGAAGTCTTCCCTGAACCCGGCATCTCCCCTCCCCCATGGCTCCAGTAATAGGCCACCCTGAGTTCCCGGTGAGCCTGACAGATGCAATCTTCCGTTCCTGGACCAAACAAAATTGTTTCAGGATCCTGCACATGGGGGGGAGGGAGTGGATGGTGTAAGATGGGGGACCTGGTGGCGCAGCCCTCCTTGCAGCCTCTTGACCCTTGGCGAGTCTACCAGCTATCGCACTACCAGAAATCCATCCCCCACATAGAAGAAGCTACCAGACCCCTGACCTTCTTAGAAAAGGTTTGCTCGGGGACGGGGCATATTAGTGGCACCCTTTCCTGCATGTATGCTTTGTTAAATGCTCCTCCATTCTTGGAGGGTTGGGAGAGGGAACTTGACAGGACATTCTCTGACGACCAAAAACAAGCCATGTTTCAGCTGGTGCATAAATCATCAATTTCTAACCAATATCAGGTCCTCCTACAAAATTTTGCCTAGATAGTACTATGTGCCGTCTAGACTGTCCAGGATGTTTCCCTCCTCTTCCCCTCTTTGCTGGAGGTGCGCAGGGGCAAGGGGAATGATGCTCCATATATTCTGGTGCCCGGGCCTCCCAGGGTTCTGCGCCAGTGTTAGAGAGATTGTGAAGCGCCTGACAGAGGTGGACCTGGGGGATGACCCGACCTGTTACCTTCCAAATCTTGCCCCTACCTCTATTAGGATCAGGGGGAAATCGCTCTTGGCTCTGCTTCTGAATGCAGCCAAATCATGTATCTCTTCCTGCTGGGGTTCCCCGGACCCGCCCTCAACTACTATGTGGCTCGCTAGAGTGAGGGACATCTGTAGGATGGAGGAGTTAACTGCATCCCTGAAAGATACCCTTGACAAGCACCGGGAGACTTGGGGGGCCTGGGAGCACTTCACACTGTCCGCAGACTATCTGATGTTCCTCCGGGGCTGAGCGGGCCGGGAGATACCAGGTGGGTGATGTGGGCCCCCCCTTTTTTTTTCTCTTCTTCTTTTACTTTTTTATTTCCTCTCTGCCTTCTCCTCTCCCGCCCGTGCTTTCCCCTTCCTCTCCCCTCCTTCTTTTCCCTTTCCTCCTCTACTATGCCTTTTGTCGTTCTCGCAGGGTTGTAGTTGGTGGCAACCCGGCGACTTACTGCTCTTTTATAGAAAGTAAAAAAAGAGATGACGAGAATCATGGGTGAAGTCTAATGATTGATGACTTTATTAATCATATTAATGCTATCCGCATTGAAAAATGTTTTAAGTTTGCTCATACAGTTTTACTGTGGCATTGAATCTCTTGTTAGCCAGGCCCGGTCCTGCCATGTTGGGCCATGGACGGGACTAAGTGGTCATAAACTGACATTCTTCAGTTGTCGACATATTATTCTTTTCCAAGTATACAGCAAGTCCTGTTCTAGTAATTCCTTACACTTGGGTTATTCCGCCACAAGGTGGCGCAGTGGACTGCAGAAAGACTTGTGGCCACTCCCGGCCCCATAAATAGCCAGGTACCTCCCACCAATTTCCAGTGTTTCTCTGCAGTCTGGACTGCGAAGATAGAAGATGGCTCTCTATTGCGCAGGGAGTGGGGCTTTTCAAGCCTAGGGCCCTGCAGGCTTATTTCCACCTGTTCTGGACCCACTGTCACCCAGCCTCGGCTGACGGTTCGGGTGAAGGTAGGACAGCACTAGGGTCAGGTGCTGAAGGAGCGCTGCTCCGGGCCGCAAGACCCTGTACCAAAGGGTAGCTGGCGACAGGCCTTCTACGGTGAGCCTCATTCGAATGCCCCAGACTCTATTCTTGGTCCTTGTTCCCTTCATCCTGTCTCTCCTCCCCTCTAGAAAGTTGTGCGCGACCACTTTGTGGCCCGCTCGGCTGGCAGGGGGCGCCTGGGGGGTCTGTGATTTGTGTGTGTTGTTTTATTATTGGTGTGTGTGCGGGCCGTTGTACGGCTCTCCGCGGTGGTTGTCGCTTTGATTTCTTTGGTTACTGTCATGGCGCCGGCATCTCACGTGATCGCTGTTTCGTGCTCTCCGGGGGGGGGGGGCACAGCGGTTTGACACGTTCTGCGTCATACTCTCGCGGTCCGCCCCTGCTACTAGGTACTAGGTACTGCTGCCGGCGCCATTTTGTGGCCTCGTCCTTGCGGTGCTGCAACAAGGTCTGGCTGTGCTTTACCTCTCTGGGCGATCTGTCCGCTTGGTCCGTGAGTCCCTTACAGGGTCATATTGCTTTACTCTGTATGCGCTGGTGATGTTTATGGGGATGTTTATTTTGTACCTATTGTGTTTTGCAGGGAGGTCACCTCTGACTGTGGTTCTCCTGGCCCTGCCCCTTAGCAATCTCCCACCTTCCCTAGCGGGTTTTGGGGGGCATCCCAAAAAAGGGTGGCTATTGCTAGCTGTGTCCCGGTATTGGCCGTTGCGCCTGTATCTAAATCACCATATGGAGGCTTCCGGGGACAATGTGCTTGGGGTTCCTTCGGGACAAGCCCAGCTGTGTGTTGCATGTGAGGTATCCCCTGTTAGTGACGGTGTCAGGGTGTGTTTGTCCTGCACCCAGCATGTACTTGCGCTGCAGCCTGGATCACCTGCTACGGGTCCCGGTGCTGCGCCCCTTTCTGCTTCGCCTACCCCCCCACGCTTGCATCTGACTCCCAGTGAGGGGCACACTAGCGAGGAGTCTCAATTTGACTTGGCTTCACGGGTGGCCAGCATTGAAAAGCATATTGCTGGATCGGCCCCGCGTAAGGCTTCTGCTAAGAAGCGGCATTTATACCCCGCTGCTTTCTCCTTCCCTGTGGAGGATGAGGGACTTTACCCCCTCGAGGAGGGGGAATTATTCTCTGATTCAGAATCCTCTGAGGAACAGTATAAGTTATATGGTGGCACCGGGTCTCCCTTTGGAGAAGACTCATGGTCCTCAGATGACACTGACAGGTTATTGACTCACATTTTTGAAGTGCTTTGTATTTCCCCTCCTGCCGTGGCTCAGCAGCAGCAGGGTTAGCTTTTCCATTCTGTTAAACCACGCTTGGAGTTCCCTGAGCAGAATCACTTTAATAATCTGGTGCTCAAAGAGTGGGAACGGCCTAGTAAATTACCTGGGGTGCCCAAGAGTTGGGACAGGAGGTATCCTTTTCCCGCTGATGTGATTAAGCGTTGGTCATGCCTTCCTGAGGTGGATGCGCCCGTTCTAGGGTTGTGAAATACATCAGTCATGCATTCACCTGACACTACTACTCTGCGGGATGGTGAGGACCGGTGCATGGACCAGCTGTTCTGTCATGCCTTTGCCTGTGTGGTAACTGCACTACGCCTGATTTGGGCCTCTGCCATAACGGCTATTGCTATTAAAGGGCTGCTTAAGTGTCTCTTAGATGGGGCCTCTGATGACACGGGAGATGAGGATTATAGATCTCTCCTACTCCTACTATGAATTTGTTGCATATATTCTTTCTGCCATGGATGATGCCATTAGGATGTGTGGTAGGACTTCTTCCCTTTTGGTGGCTATATGGCGATCTGTCTGGCTACGTCAGTGGGTGGCTGATAATACTGCTAAAAAGGCCTTCACTGGTTTTCCTTTTAAGGGGTTTGGCTCTTTGGTGAAGGTTTGCCAGAGGCGGTAGGCTGCCTCAGCGTAGGAGGCCGTCACGGCACTTTTGGAGGACCGGTGCTTCTCTTCCCTCCTTCCGCGCTTCCAGGGCTGGTCGAGGAGTTTCCTTTGCTGGGGCATGCGGAGACTATTGGGGCAGGGGTAGAGGACGAGGCCGTCCCGGGCTCTCATGGGGTCCCAATCCCAAATCCTCCCCCAAGCCCCCTCAGGCATGAGGAGGCGCCCTCACCCATCCGGGTGGGGGGACGGTTTCGGCTCTTTGCTCACGTCTGGAGGTTACGTGTGGCAGACAGATGGATTCAGGAGGTGGTGTCCTCCGGTTACAAGATAGAGTTTGCAGCCTGGCCGCTCCCAAGATTTATCAGATCCCGGATGGCTCAAAACCCCCTGTCAGCTCAGGGCTTGCGGCTTGTGGTCCGAACCCTTCTGGAATTGGGGGTCATCTGCCCAGTGCCTCTCAGGGAAAGGGGCAGATGCTTCTATTCCAATCTATTCATGGTTCCCAAAAAGGATGGGTCCCTCAGGCCCATCCTGGATTTAAAGCGTCTCAACAAGTTTGTCAGATTCAAGCATTTTCGCATGAAGACCCTACGCTCAGCAGTCAATACTCTGCGCCCGGGCGACTTCATGACATCCGTACATCAAGCACGCTTAACTTCATGTACCAATCTTCCCAGGTCATCAGAAATTTCTCAGGTTCGCGCTGGAGGATCAGCACTACCAATTTGTGGCCTTACCTTTCGGTATCACCTCGGCTCCCAGGGTATTCACCAAGGTGCTGGCGGGCGTGATGGCTCTGTTGAGATCTCAGGGCATTCGCATCCTTCCTTATTTGGATGACATTCTGATCTCGTCTCAGTCCCTCCATCAGGCAGAAATGGATACCCAGATGGAGTCCTTCGGCTGGGTGATCAACCATCCCAAGTATTTTCTGTCTCCGTCACTGGTGAGGTCTTTTCCGGGCATGACTCTGGATACATCTCAGGTCAAGGTTTTTCTCCCTCAGCAGAAGGTGGAGAGTCTTCAAGCTCAGGCCCAGTTTCTTCTGTCTTGTCCTCATCCCTCTATCAGGCAGGGGATGCAACTGGTGGGCCTGATGGTGTCTTGCTTCGAGGCAGTACCCTATGCTCAGTTTCACATGAGACCTCTTCAGCTACACCTCTTATCAGTGTGGGATCGGGACCCTGTGTCCCTGGATCAGGTGTTCTGTCCCTTCTGGCCAGACGGTCCCTCTCGTGGTGGCTGGACTTAAGGAACCTCTTGGTGGGCAGAACCTTTCTGTCCCCTTGCTGGGAGACTGTCACCACAGATGCCAGTCTGTCAGGTTGGGGGGATTCTGGAAGTCCTTGAAATTCCAGGGTCAGTGGGGCCCCCAGGAGGCCCATACTCCTATCAACATTCTGGAACTGAGGTAAGGTTGGTTCTCGCCCAATTGACACTACACCTTCGGGGTCGGGCTGTTCAGATCCGCTCGGACAACCAGACGACGGTTGCCTACATCAATCATCAGGGAGGGACCTGGAGGAAGAGGGCCCTCAAGGAAGTGTCTCTGATTCTGTCCTGGGTGGAGGAGAATGTTCCCTGCATCTCGGCAGTGTACATCCCGGGGGTGGAAAATCGGGAGGTGGACTCCCTGAGCAGGGGGACTTCTCGAATGGGAGAATGGTCCCTCAGCAGGGTGTTTCGCTTCCTGTGCTACTGCTGGGGTCAGCCGGATGTGGATCTCTTTGCGTCTCGTCACAATCACAAGCTTCCAGCATTTGTCTCTGTCCCAGGACTTTCTGGCTTTAGCCATGGATGCACTAGCAATATCTTGGAAGAGCTTTCGGTTCCTCTATGTGTTCCCTCCGTTTCCTCTGCTGGGCAGGGTGCTGCGCAAGATAGCCCAGGAGGGGGTGCCAGCCATCCTGGTGGCCCCCTGTTGGCCAAGAAGGGTGTGGTTCGCAGACATCGTGCAGTTGGCAGTAGATCAATTCACCCTGCCCAAGGTTCCAGACCTGCTCACTCAGGGGCAGCTACGCCATCCCAATTTACAAACGCTGGCTTTAACGGCCTGGCTGCTAAGACCTCCATCTTGATGGAAAAGGGGTTGCCTGCCTCTGTTGTTACTACCATGATTTGGGCTAGGAAGAAGTCCTCGTACTTTATCTACTATAGGGTATGGCATGCTTACATTGCCTGGTGTGAGTCTAAGTCTTTTACCTGTCGGGTGTTTTCTATTCCCAGGATACTGGAATTCTTACAGCATGGCTTGGATTTGGGGCTTTAGCTTAGTACCCTCAAGGGACATGTTTCGGCCTTGGCTATTTTCTTCCAAAGATCTTTTGCCAACCACCCTTTGGTTAAGACTTTTTTCCAGGGGGTTACTCACGTGCGCCCGCCACTAGGGATGAGCGAATTGATTCGGACGAACCCGGATTCGTTATGAATTTCATGAAAAATTCGATTCTGAACGAATCCGAATTTCCCCGCGATTCGATCGATCGAAGTTTTCCTTTAAACTCCATTTATTTCAATTACAGGCATTCTAAGATGGTGGAAATGTCCGGACATGTCCCCTGGGGCAAGGTATCATGGGACAGTCACATGCAGCCTATCAGCAGCCAGGAAGCCCGGTGACGTCACCGTGCTATATGAACCGGCGGCCATTTTCCTTTTGCGCATTTCAGCCTTGCATTCCAGAGACAGCGGTGGTTGCTGCAGTTAGGGAGAGAGAGTTAGAGATAGGTAGGGAGAGTCAGAGAGGTAGACAGAGCCAGGGAAAGATAGTGAAACCGGAACGATCCAGGGACAGCATAGAAGTGACAGTGAATTTTTTTTTTTTTTTTCATTAGCCTGATCAGTTTTCAATTTAATTTCAGTTCTTTGTGCTGTAAATTTTAATCTGCCTTTCCACTGTGCATCCCATCTATGCAGTGGCTTATTTAACTGGATTAGTTTGATTTTAGTTTTAATATTTTTTGGTCTGCTTTAAATACACCAGCCCACATGGGCATCCCAAACCTGCACTTAGCAGCCTACCTGTTATACTAAATACGCTTGTTCATCCTTCTTTAGCTGAATCAAACTATTGCATTTTGAATTGGTTTTTGGTCTGCTGCCAAAACACTAGGCCGCAGGGCATCCCAAACCTGCACTTAGCAGCCTATATGTTATACTAAATACGCTTGTTCATCCTTCCTCAGCTAAATCAAACTATTGCATTTTGAATTGTTTTTTGTCCTGCTGCCAAAACACTAGGCCTCAGGGTATCCCAAACCTGCACTTAGCAGCCTATCTGTTATACTAAATACGCTTGTTCATCCTTCTTCAGCTTAATCAAACTATTTCATTTTGAATTGGTTTTTGTCCTGCTGCCAAAACACTAGGCCGCAGGGCATCCCAAACCTGCACTTAGCAGCCTATCTGTTATACTAAATACGCTTGTTCATCCATCTTCAGCTAAATCAAACTATTGCATTTTGAATTGTTTTTTGTCTGCTGCCAAAACACTAGGCCGCAGGGCATCCCAAACCGGCACTTAGCAGCCTATCTGTTATACTAAATACGCTTGTTCATCCTTCTTCAGCTAAATCAAACTATTGCATTTTGAATTGTTTTTTGTCCTGCTGCCAAAACACTAGGCCGCAGGGTATCCCAAACCTGCACTTAGCAGCCTATCTGTTATACTAAATATATACTGATATACTGCTTGTTCATCCTTCTTAAGCTAACAACTTCAAGGAAACTTTGCATGCACTTCAGCCACTCATACACCGCCAAACATACCCTTCTTGAGCTACAGTGTCAGAATGGTAGCCCCCAACATAAGCCTTGATTCAGAGACACATTCGTCCGGACTTCCGTAGCTGTCTGTGAAAGTTTTGGTGGGCGTTTGTCAATTTTTTGCTTTTTTTCGTCCATTTTCTACTCGCACGAACGTTCGAACTAATACGTATATGCTCTTTCGATAAGCCAAAGGAAATCGGGACCTTTTTTCCACCAAATCTGAAATGTTTCGACCGTTCAGAAAACTTATGTTATTGCAATGGGCTGGCGATTAATTCAGAGAGCTGATTGCCGAGGGGCCAACACCCAATAAATCCGTTTAATTTCTGATCCCCTTACGGGACCATTTTGTTGTCGGAACTAGCAGGCATGGACGAGTCTAGTGCATTTGAGGAGCATGAGGATCTGCAGCTCATGGGCATTAAGATCGTCCAGAGATCAGAGGCCAGACTGCACCGGCGGCGACGCATGGACATCAATGGCATGCATGACGTTGAGCTGTTCGAGCTCACCAGGCTTAATTGCGCTTCCCTCCATAAGTTGTATAGTGAGCTGCGGCCATGGTTAGCCCGCACCACAAGGAAGGGGCAAGCAATTTCAGGTATGACCAAGATGCTTGGCTGCCTGCAATTTTTGGCGAACGGCTCGTTCCAGAGGCTGGGTGCCCTCTCCGTGGGGATCTCACAGCCTACACTGAGCCGCACCCTATCCAGGTTTTTGGAAGGCATGGCTACCATAACTTGAAAATATATTTGTTTTCCTGAGGATATGGTAGCCAGAAACGCCATTAAACTGGCATTTTATAATATAGCTGATATGCCCAACGTCATGGGTGCCATTGACTGTACCCACGTTGCCCTTGTCCCTCCTGCTTGCGACAATTACATATACAGGCAAGTTCATTCTTCCATGTTGAGCTAACTTTTTTTTTTGTGTCCCTCTTTTGGACAAAAACATCATTTGTTTTGGTCCCTCCTTGTAATTATTCCCTCAGTGTTACTAGTCCCTCCTTTTAATTAATCCCTCTATGTTACTAGTCCCTCCTTTTAATTAATCCCTCTATGTTACTAGTCCCTCCTTGAAATTAATCCCTCTTTGTTAGTAGTCCCTCCTTTTAATTATTCCCTCATTGTAATCAGTCCCTCCTTGCAAAGTGTGTATGTGAACCAATGGCCCATATTTTTCACTTATAAAAAATATCAGTTTGTTCCAAGTCCAACATTTGAAAGTGTCCTTAAAATTAAACAAGTAAAGCAACATTTTAAAGGCTATAACATACATCTCCTTTTGTTCGGCACTTAAATTTAAGGTAGTTGTTTAGTGTTAGTTGTCTGGATAAAAGCGTTTGACTTAGGGTGTTATAAGTGAGCGTTTGACTAATTTCCCATAATGATGTCATTTTTTTCACTTTTTTCCCAGGAACCGCAAAATGGGCCACTCACTGAATGTGCAAGCAGTGGAGGCCCAGGACGTGCTTTCTTAGCGTCCTCGCAGGCTACCCTGGCTCAGCCCATGACGCCTATATCCTTCGCAGATCAGGATTATTCCGTCGTTTTGAGTCTAGGGAATTTCGGGTGCATGGCTCCTTGGTAAGTTGAGTCCAATTACATTATTAGATTTTATATGTATGGCTTGGATTTTGGTTGGATTCACCTTTCTTAAACGATGGCTTTGTCATCACCTTGGGAACATGTGAAACACGACTGGACCCATTACATTATCAAAACAACAAAGGCTGGCAAAATGTTTGTCCTGCATTGTTTCTACTCCAAAGTGTAATTAGAGCAAAATTCTTAAACAGTCTTCCCCACACTTTTCTGTAAATCTGTTATTGACTTTATCAGAGGGTCTGCACCATCTTTGCTTACATCCATTACACTTACTGAGTAGAGGTGAGCGGGATAAAGTGCAGGGGCCGCCTTAGACCTGTTTGGGACTCAGACAAAGCAGAAAATGGGTCATGTAAAGTTAACCCATCCTACATTGTTCAGCAGCACAGAAAGGAAACAATAGCTGTTAAGAGTCTGCCTGATTGCCCAGCATCCGCAATATTATTTCTCATCTTTGGTCCCCCATCTATCAGATGTTTCTTTCTCGCTTTTGCCTGTGCAATATGTATGCTCATGTTTGGGGGACAATGTCACCTAACTTCTTAATCCTGTATTTGGAGGTTTTTTGGCATGAAATGTATGCATTAATGTTAATATTTGTTTACCTTGAATTTTTCTAGGAGATTCTGGGTATCCACTCCTTCCGTGGCTGATGACTCCTGTACTCCGCCCACAGAATGCCGCACAAGAGGCCTATAATAGGGCGCACCGAAAAACCAGGGCAGTGATGGAGAGGGCCTTTGGACTCTTGAAGACCCGATTTCGCTGTTTGAACCACACTTTTTTACTTTTTGTCAGGTTCATTTTTTAACAGAATGGTAGGTGATGGTCACTCACATACTTAGGGGGAAGACATGGACATGAAATTAATGTCAAAACATGTTCCATAACAAAAAGTTGCACACAAATAAGCCCTCTCCTGCTTGCCCACATTTGCACAGGCACAGGTTGAAAGCAGACATACCTATGCCACATCTACACCTGTTACTCAGTGGCCCACCCAAACAAGAACACCCAGTCCCAATCCAAGTACAGTAAAATCACAGCCAGGGTCCAAGGTCTTAGTTTGCCAGGCCAGAATGTCACCCAATCATGGCTACAAACAGGAGGAGCCACCACAAATGTAATTATGGCCAAGGCTGGAGCGCAACAGCTTTAGTGGCCGCTTCAGTGAGGCTTGTCCTCTGGCATTGGCTAGTGGGCTAGCTCAGGACTTTAATGAGCTATATGGGGGCAAATCCAAAACATACTAGCAAAGGTAGATCAAAATGCTAGATTGGTAGGGCTCACCAGACAAGTCAATACAGTGGGGATGTTGAACAAAGATGTAGAACAGATTCATGCCAAATACACATTAATATGGGGGATGCCCATAGAACCCAGGTTGTGGCCCTTGGGGGTGGGGCCTAACCTGGGCCTGTGTGGCATTCAGAATCTGCAACTGTTCCAAAATGTTTCTTTGGTTACTTTGCAATTCAGCCATGCTGGACCTGATTTCTGTGGTCAAGTTGGCCATGTTGCTGTTATGGGTCCTAAATTCAGTCAGCACGGCACTTAAGGTATTATTGAGGTTATCTAATTGCCCAATAATATTTTCGTGATTTTGTTGATTTTGGCGCCGAAACAGCCGCCTCTCATCTGCACGCCCTTCCCCTGGGAAACTGGGCGACGTTGCTGAGTACGCCTCCCAATTCCCCGGGTTGTTTGACGTGCAGATGATGTTGGTCTAGGACCCCCAACAGCCACAGGTATGCTGGGCAAATCCTCAACAGCAGATCTGAAACTGGGGACTGGAGGGTCAGTCTCTGCATGCTGCCCACGATGTGCAGGCAGCATGCAGCCAGCGTCCCTCTGCTGCTGAGGATTTGTCAGAGAAACATTTGGGGACAGTTGCAGATTCTGGCCCAGGGGGAGATCTTCATAAGCTCCAAGGAAGCTTCCATCCTCCTCCAGCTCCTGGATTTTCTCCATCAGTGTGTGGCTCTGTTGGGAACATGTAAAACAAAAAGGTTCAGTGTGGGGAATACATATGTAATTCAGGCAATAAAAACATGGCAAGCCACATGCATACGCAACATCATCAAAAACACTTACCGTAGATATCGGATCCTGGGTCCTAGGCAGCACGGAAGAAGACGGCATAGTTAAAATGGCAGAGGAGTCCCCACTAGCTGAGGGATGAGGCTGGGCTGCATTAGAAGAAAAACAACAATGTAAACACACAACTATGCATTGGTGATGGTTAATAACACATATGCTTAAAACAAACACGTGGCCAAGCAGGAATGGCCACTACCACAACGGTGCCACTTGGCCTTCACTATTAGAGATGAGCGCGCTCCCACCATGCCGGCAAAAATACTTTTTTTTTTTTGTTTTTGTTTGTTTTTTAAATGCCGGCATGGTGGGAGCGGGCCGGCCGGCTTTACCGGCCCGCCGGCCGGTTCCGCTGTCAGCGCGGAACCGGTCGGCCCGCTCCCACCATACCGGCATTTTTTCTTTTTTTTTCTTTGTTTTTTAAATGCCGGCATGGTGGGAGCGGGCCAGCCGGCTCCGCTCCCACCATGCCGGCATTTTTTTTTTTTTAATTTCAGGAAAAATTCGATCGGCACGAACCACAAAATATTCGGGTTCGTGCCTAATCGAATATTTCCTGAAATTCGGAGCGAATTCCGGTTCGTCCGAACCGGTTCGCTCATCTCTATTCACTATGAATGCCATTATATTGTGCATGGATTGTTAAACCAGAATAGACACATTGGTCACGTGAAGAAAAACAAACATACAAGTAATGGCTGTTGTGTGTGTTTCCACATCCCTTATAGGCCATTAAGTTAACACACTAAGCTGGCAAATAGCAGTTACAATATGATTCTGGTGGTTACCATTGTATCTCTTAAAACATTGCAATCACACCATCTTAAGCCGTTGGGCCCCAAACACAGCTCTTAGCAAATTGCCCAACAGAAAAAGATGTAAGTGTGGCCTGTGATTGTCAAAAATACATAGCACACATTCATTTCCTAAGCTCCATAGTTTCCTACTCTTCCTAAATGTTCTTAAACGTCATGTATGGTCGTGCTAATTTGCACATTACCTGTCGACACACATGACACACCTTGGTCAAAGTGATCACTCCACTACAAGCCACACCCTAGGGGCATGTGTTTAGATATGCCTTGCTGGCTAATTTGAGTTTTTAGGGTCATTCACACATTACTAACCTGCTGGAATTGGCGGGTTGTCCGTGTCCTGTTGTGCCGAGTGTCCCTCTAACGCAACATGATGTAGCAGGCCCAGCACTATCTCCTCAGCCTGTGTAAATTTCAATTTAGTGGGGAATCCTCCGCCAGTTTGTAAGCTGAAAAACATAGTAATCAGAAATAAGCTCACTGATGGATATACAAGAAGAATAAAAACCAACAAGTAAGATATGCACCTGTACTGCCGCCTTTTATTCTGTTTCTTCCGTGCGGCATATTTCAGGACCGATATTTTCCGCTGAATCTGTTCTACATCTTTGAGTTCGTCCCCCGCTGCATTGACTTGTCTGGTGAGTTCTGCCAAAATCTGAATATTTTGCGCTGCTTGCTAGTTGTTTTGGATTTGCTCCCATATAGCTCATCATAATATAACGTTAGCCCACTAGCCAATGCCAGAGTTTGGGACTCACCAAAACGGCCACTCAAGTGGCCTCTGCGCAATGTGCGCCCTGTTTGTGGTGGTTGTGGCTCCTCATTGTTTGGTGGCAAATGGGGTGACATTCTGGCCTGGGTGTATGTAGGAGACCTCAAGGACTGGAGGCTGGCTGTTGATTGTACTGGACTGGGAAAGGGACTGCGTGTTTGTGGCTGGGTGGCCACTGAAGTTGCAGGTGTTGATGTGGCATAAGGTGAATGCCTGACAACCTGTGCCGGAGGGGAATGTGGGCGAGGAAGAGAGGCTCTGGAGGAGCTGGAACTGCTGCTTGTGGCCCTGTGGCTCTGTGGGCCCTTGGAGGTACTTGGCTGGGGTGAGCCAGAGCTGGTGGGTCGGCCACTCTTGGCCTTCGTTTGGTAGCCACGTGCGGGTGGGGAGGGGGACCTTGCCATTGCCTTCCTTTTCGGGCTTCTGGGCCTGCTGTGGCTGCTTTTGGATCTGGGCCTTCTGGCACTGCTGCGGCTTCTGGCCCTGCTGTGGCTTCTGGCCCTGCTGCGGCTTCTGGCCCTGCTGTGGCTTCTGGCCCTGGTGCGGCTTCTGGCCCTGCTGTGGCTTCTGGACCTGCTGTGGCTTCTTGGCCTGTGTTTTGGCCCTTTCGCAAGTGCCTTGGTGCCACGTGGGGGGGGATGTGGGGCAGGGTGGGGTGGGGCTTCGTACCCTCTTACCCGTTTGGAGGGCATGAGCTGCTGTAGGCTTTGGTGCCTTCGTCTTGGTTTTGGCTGCTGCCGCTTCCTTTTTTTGCCCATAGCTGGTAGTTGGCTTGGGATGCTGCTTTGGCGGAGCCTTGGTTGTAGGCCTTAACTTAGCTTTGGCCTGTTGAGACCTTGTTTGGGGGCCCTCAGCATGCTCATGCCACTTGGCTGCCTTCATGAGCGTGGTCTCCTTGGCAGGTTTTGGTGCTGCTTTTTTTGCTGGCATTTTGCTGGGACTCTCAAAGAGAATGAGCTGTGTGTCCAGGGACCTTTAAATAAAGTATCCGCCGTGTGACGCCTACGCGTTCGCTTACGCGTACGTCCGGCCGTTCGCACGGACGCGCGGAACCCGGAAACCGCTGGGGCATTACTTATCTGCTGCCGAGAAGAAGAAGAAAGATGGCGCCCACTATCTTCACCCGCCAACAAGAAGAGATCATCATGCTCGTAAGTGTATTTGTAGGCCTTTCAATTGACATCTAAATGCTGCTCTACATCTTAAGGATGCGCACGAAGTAATAGATTTAGAAGAAATTTGGTTAAACTACATGCACACCCAAACGCACGCCACACACGTACCAAACAACAGTGCGGCCAGATTCTACATTTAACTTAGCCTAGAAGTGTGTGTGTGTGTGTGTGTGTGTGTGTGTGTGTGTTAATGTGATTGACCAAAATAATGTATTGTTGGCACTTATTGATACGCATTTAGAATTAATTGCTATGTTTGATTTATGTTTTGTAGACCATGCTGGAGCGCAGGTACGACTACCTGCCCAACTCGTTTGAAAAATGCAACGTCGCCCTGGAGATCATCTCGGAGATCCAACAACAGACCGACACCACCTTCACCCACACACAGATCATGCAGCATTGGTCGGAACCTGAAACGACTGCACATGCCCCGGGTGCGGAGATTTTTCGGAATCCATTTCCCAAGTAAGTACATAGCGATTGCATGCAAGATGTAACTACGACAGAAGGTAGGCCTTTTATTTATAATGCCTTTTCTTTGGTAGTGTTGGAAATGGATTACCGCATTCGCCGCACCCGGAGGCGCACAGGCCGACCAGTGCTGCATGATTCTGCAGCTGGGAGTGAAGGTGGTGGATCTCCAGGGCGACGGTCCTATCCCTCCTCTGTGGGCTCCTCAGACCAGCCCCTGGACCTTACCACAGAGGAGGGGTGGCACGGCGTGGGCAGGCAGTCGTACCCTGCCACGCATGCGGGAGCCTCTGGTATGTCACTCTTCATGTATACGCACACACATATACATGCTATCTCCTACCAAACTGATTCCTTTCATCTGTTTGTCTAGATGCTTCTGGAGCGGGTGAGGTAGTGGAAGAGGCAGCAGATCTGACACCAGCAGAACCTGGAGAAGGTGAGTGATGTGAACCAGACTTTGCAAAAGACATTTGATTACTGTGGAATTTGACATTAAAACTGACCGTATTTCCCATGTTTCTACAGGCACTTCTTCACAGCAGAGCCAGGACTCAGGACATCGTGTTGTCCCCAACGAGCCAGCTCTCGGCCACCAACCAAGTTAGTAGTCATGGCATTATTTGCATTTATGTGGTACTTGACATCAACACACAGATACATCAAGCCCTAGCCAATGGCAATATAAGACTGATCTGTGGCCACTTCCTTAGCTTAATGACTTGCCAGACTGATCTGTGGCCACTTCCTTAGCTTAATAACTTGCCAGACTGATCTGTGGCCACTTCCTTAGCTTAATGACTTGCCAGACTGATCTGTGGCCACTTCCTTAGCTTAATGACTTGCCAGACTGATCTGTGGCCACTTCCTTAGCTTAATGACTTGCCAGACTGATCTGTGGCCACTTCCTTAGCTTAATGAGTTGACAGAATTACATATGTCGCCATTATTTAATTTGTTAACTACAAAACATTCAATCCACAGGTGGAAAACATGTATTGGTCTCAAACTAATGATTTTTTCTCTATTTTTACAGGGACCACACACCAAAAAATAGTAGAAATGCATCGGAGGGTCCTTGCGTTGGTGGCCGATATGAAGGTGATGGTTGACTCGTTGGGGACAACAGAAGAAGAGGAGTAGAGTCCTGGGTCCTGGCCATGTTCTGCTGAGCAATTGTTAACGTTTTTTAGATGTTAAATACTTTTTAACACACTTGGTTTATTTTTTTATACAAAAAAAAAAAAGTTTTATTAGCCAAGGGCCAAAAAAAGTTTTTATTCGAAATTTTTGTTTTTTTTAAATATACCAATATTTAAGATTAAAAAAATTTAAAAGAATCCAACGTTTCAGTGTCATTTCTTTAAACACATACATTTCCAACAAAGAAAGGGGCAAATACATATTTAGAGCTCAAGATTCAAATGTCCGCGAAGTGATTTGGGTAAGTTTTAGGGTGCGGGAAATGAAGAAGAAACTAACCGCGATGTGATTTGGGTAAGTTTTAGGGACCTAAAATGGAAGGAGAACCTAGCCGCAAAGTGATTTGGGTAAGTTTTAGGGTGCGGGAAATGAAGAAGAAACTAACCGCAAAGTGATTTGGGTAAGTTTTAGGGTGCGGGAAATGAAGAAGAAACTAACCGCAAAGTGATTTGGGTAAGTTTTAGGGACCTAAAATGGAAGAAGAAACTAACCACGAAGTGGTTTGGGTAAGTTTTAGGGTGCGGGAAATGAAGAAGAAACTAACCGCAAAGGGATTTGGGTAAGTTTTAGGGTGCGGGAAATGAAGAAGAAACTAACTGCGAAGTGATTTGGGTAAGTTTTAGGGACCTAAAATGGAAGAAGAACCTAACCGCGAAGTGATTTGGGTAAGTTTTAGGGTGCAGGAAATGAAGAAGAAACTAACCGCAAAGTGATTTGGGTAAGTTTTAGGGACCTAAAATGGAAGAAGAACCTAACCGCGAAGTGATTTGGGTAAGTTTTAGGGTGCAGGAAATGAAGAAAAAACTAACCGCGAAGTGATTTGGGTAAGTTTTAGGGACCTAAAATGGAAGAAGAAACTAACCGCGAAGTGATTTGGGTAAGTTTTAGGGTGCGGAAAATGAAGAAGAAACTAACCACGAAGTGATTTGGGTAAGTTTTAGGGTGCGGGAAATGAAGAAAAAACTAACCGCGAAGTGATTTGGATAAGTTTTAGGGTGCGGAAAATGAAGAAGAAACTAACCACAAAATGATTTGGGTAAGTTTTAGGGACCTAAAATGGAAGAAGAAACTAACCGCGAAGTGATTTGGGTAAGTTTTAGGGTGCGGGAAATGAAGAAGAAACTAACCGCGAAGTGATTTGGATAAGTTTTTGGGTGCGGAAAATGAAGAAGAAACTAACCACAAAATGATTTGGGTAAGTTTTAGGGTGCGAGAAATGAAGCAGAAACTAACCGCGAAGTGATTTGGGTAAGTTTTAGGGACCTAAAATGGAAGAAGAACCTAACCACGAAGTGATTTGGGTAAGTTTTAGGGTGCGGGAAAGGAAGAAGAACCTAACCGCGAAGTGATTTGGGTAAGTTTTAGGGTGCGGGAAATGAAGAAGAAACTAACCGCGAAGTGATTTGGGTAAGTTTTAGGGTGCGGTAAATGAAGAAGAAACTAACCGCGAAGTGATTTAGGTAAGTTTTAGGGTGCGGGAAATGAAGAACAAACTAACCGCGAATTGATTTGGGTAAGTTTTAGGGACCTAAAATGGAAGAAGAACCTAACCGCGAAGTGATTTGGGTAAGTTTTAGGGTGTGGGAAATGAAGAACAAACTAACCGCGAAGTGATTTGGGTAAGTTTTAGGGACCTAAAATGGAAGAAGAACCTAACCGCGAAGTGATTTGGGTAAGTTTTAGGGTGCAGGAAATGAAGAAAAAACTAACCGCGAAGTGATTTGGGTAAGTTTTAGGGTGCGGGAAATGAAGAACAAACTAACCGCGAAGTGATTTGGGTAAGTTTTAGGGACCTAAAATGGAAGAAGAACCTAACCGCGAAGTGATTTGGGTAAGTTTTAGGGACCTAAAATGGAAGAAGAACCTAACCGCGAAGTGATTTGGGTAAGTTTTAGGGTGCGGGAAATGAAGAAGAAACTAACCGCGAAGTGATTTGGGTAAGTTTTAGGGTGCGGGAAATGAAGAACAAACTAACCACGAAGTGATTTGGGTAAGTTTTAGGGATCTAAAATGGAAGAAGAAACTAACCGCGAAGTGATTTGGGTAAGTTTTAGGGTGCGGGAAATGAAGAAGAAACTAACTGCGAAGTGATTTGGGTAAGTTTTAGGGACCTAAAATGGAAGAAGAACCTAACCGGGAAGTGATTTGGGTAAGCTTGGGGAAGCTGCAGGATAGTGCTAAGTGGTTAGGGTGAGCTTTAAGGGTTCAAAAGGGAAGCTGCAGGATAGTGCTAAGTGGTTAGGGTGAGCTTTAAGGGTTCAAAAGGGAAGCTGCAGGATAGTGCTAAGTGGTTAGGGTGAGCTTTAAGGGTTCAAAAGGGAAGCTGCAGGATAGCGCTAAGTGGTTTAGCTAAACATTTTAGTAGAAGTGATGGAGTCAAATATGTATGCGAGCACTTTAATGAGTTTGTAAGTAAGTTTGTAGTGCTCAGGCGCAAGATCGTAAGGATTCCGTCTGGACGATTATTTTTGGTAATATGGAAACCAAATCTATCGGGAAACGTAAAGGATTCGTGTGAGGATACGATGGAAAAAGAGAAAAAACGAAAGGCTACGTTGTTACCTGAGAAAATGAATCAGAAAAGTCTCGATGGAAAATGACATCCTCGTACTCGTACTCTGGCATACGAGCGGACGGAAACTTTACAGAAGGTTTACAATGCATGCATAGAATCGCTCGCACATTCATACGAGAGCGGGAACATTTGAAAATAATACAACATCGGCACTAAAATGGAAGGTTTTTTGTGTCTCTCTGAATCAAGCCTATAGTCTGATTTGCGATGTTTCCACCCGTTGGAATTCCAGCCTTCACATGTTGGACCGATTTTATGAACAGAGAAAAGCCATCACGGATTTCCTGATGATCCAAGCAGATAGGGGGACTCCCCTGTGTAACTTCAATGTCAACCATTGGCAGCTCATACAAGACACCTGCCGTTTGCTCAGGCCCTTTGAGGAAGCCACTTTATTTGTCAGTCGGCAGGATTACGGGATGAACGACGTGATTCCACTGCTTCATGTACTACAGCACATGTTGGAAACCAAGGCTGGTCAGGGCACTGGAGACATGGCGTCTACATCTTACGGCCACATGAACCCCGTTGGAGCTGAACTGGAGGAGGAGGAGGAAGAGGAGGAGGAGTGGCCCAGTGAAGCACAGTTTAGGCTTGGCGAAATGGCTGGTTTATCTAGTCAGCGGACATGAGAGGAGGAGCAGGAGCAGCCAGAGGAGCTAGAGGGTTTTGAGGAAGGCGAGACAGAGGACCCGGACACACCGTGGCAGTATGCTGTGGAGATGGAGACAGGTAGTCCCTCCGAGTCACTTGCGTAAATGGCAGGAAGCATGCTCACGTGCTTGCGTAGTGACCCCAGAATTGTTTCCATTTGTCGGCGGGATGACTTCTGGCTGTCTACCTTATTGGACCCTCGCTTCCGGCACAAAATGGGGGCATTTTTTAAACCCGCCGAGAGGGAGGACAAACTGAACTACTACAAAGACATTCTGCGTAGTCAGTTGGCCAATGCCTATCTGCGCCATGGTCCATACTCTCGCAGGTCTGACTCGGGGGGACCTCTGCGCTCACCTTCCACTGCCATGACTGGGGGGTTGGCAGGAGCAGCAGCAGCAGCTCCATCAGCAGCAGCATCAGTCTTCAGTTGCTAATGAGTAGCTTTATACACCCGCATAGTGAGGCTACTCATGAGCAGCAGGAAGACCTGGAGCAGGACCTCAACCAGCAGGTCATGTCATACCTTGACATGACCATGCCAACACATCTGGACTTCTGGGCAGCCAAACTTGGCTTGTGGCCGCAACTAGCAGAGTTTGCCCTGGAAAAGCTGTCCTGCCCGGCAAGTAGCGTGCCATCTGAGCGGGAGTTTAGTGCGGCGGGGGCCATAGTTACGGCGAGGAGAACTCGTCTGTCAACTAAAAATGTGGAGAGACTCACTTTTGTCAAAATGAATCAGGGATGGATCAGCCAGGATTTCCACCCACCAATGCCTGATGCATGCGACTAGATTCAGCATGGTGCCACGTTTTACACTTTCCAAATGATGCAAAACATATTTATGTCTTTAGACCAATTTTTGGGCTCCTGCTGATGCCAACTCCAGGGTGTGATTCATCCAATTTTTGGCTTCCTGCTGCTGCTGCTGCCAACTCCAGGGTGTCTTTCAAGCAATGTTTGGGCTCCTGCTTATGCTGCTGCCAACTCCAGGGTGTGCCTTCCAGCTAATGTTTGTGCTCCTGCTGCTGCCAACTTCAGGGTGCCTTCCAGCCAATTTCTGGGTTCCTGCTGCTGCTGCCAACTCCAGGGTGTGTCAGTCAATTTTTGGGCTCCTGCTGCCAACTCCAGTGTCTCTTTAAAGCAATGTTTGGGCTCCTGCTGCTGGCAACTCCAAGGTGTGATTCATCCAATTTTTGGGCTCCTGCAGCCAACTCCAGTGTCTCTTTCACGCAATGTCTGGGCTCCTGCTGCTGCTGCTTGCAACTCCAGTGTCTCTTTCAAGCTATGTTTGGGCTCCTGCTGCTGCTGCTACTGCTTGCAACTCCAGGGTGTGATTCATCCAATTTTTGGGCTCCTGCAGCCAACTCCAGTGTCTCTTTCACGCAATGTCTGGGCTCCTGCTGCTGCTGCTTGCAACTCCAGTGTCTCTTTCAAGCTATGTTTGGGCTCCTGCTGCTGCTGCTACTGCTTGCAACTCCAGGGTGTGATTCATCCAATTTTTGGGCTCCTGCATCCAACTCCAGTGTCTCTTTCAAGCTATGTTCGGGCTGCTGCTGCTGCTTGCAACTCCAGGGTGTGATTCATCCAATTTTTGGGCTCCTGCTGCCAACTCCAATGTCTCTTTCAACCAATGTGTGGGCTGCTGCTTGCAACTCCAGGGTGTGATTCAGCTAATTTTTGGGCTCCTGCTGCTGCCAGCTCCAGGGTGTGTTTTTCAGGCACTATAGAGGCCCCTCATAGTGATGCCACCTCAACAATTGTGCCGCTCTGTGATTCTATTAGCGATGCCTCTGATCTGCATGTCATAATTATTTACAGTATTATTTCACTAACCCAGCACGCATCCTATGCGTGATACAGCAAGGCAGAATGGTTTACAACCCTATTGAGGCTCTAGGAAGCTCAGAAATAGCAGTTTTTAATAGCGATTCATCGCGAATAAATTCGGGTCGAAACAATTTTTGTCGGAAAATTCGGCGAATCAGTCGAATCAAATTTTTCAAAAGTTCGCTCATCTCTACCCGCCACGTAAGCCTATGTTGCCAGTCTGGTATTTGAATTTGGTTTTATCTTCCTTGCCGGGTCCTCCTTTTCAGCCTCTATGTGAGGCTGCTTTGCCTATTTTGACTCTTAAGGTAGCCTTGGTGGCTATCACTTCTGTTAGGCGTGTTTCTGAGTTGGCGGCGCTTTCCATTAAACCTCCTTACTTTGAGCGACACCAGGACAAGGTGGTTTTTCGGTATAAGCCAGATTTTCTGCCTAAGGTTGTGTCTGCTTTTCATCTCAATCAAGACATTGTTTTGCCTTCATTGTGTCCTAATCCTTCTAATTCCAAGGAGCGGACTCTGCATTCCTTGGATGTGGTCAGGGGTCTGAAGTTTTATTTGGTAGCTACTGAATCATACAGGAAGTCTGATGCTCTTTTTGTTCTTCCTTCTGGACCTAGGAAGGGTTTGCCTCCGGCTAAATCCACTATCAGCAAGGGGATACATCAAGAGGTGGTGCAAGCCTATTCTGCTAAGGGGAAGGAACCTTTCTTCCGCCTTACTGCTCATTCCACTAAGTTCTTCAGGCGGCAGTGGTTTAAACTGCCCTCCGTTGCTCTTTGGGGATCCCACCCTACCTTACGGACACTGCTTTTGGATGTCCCAAGTGTAATGAATTACTGGAACAGGACGTGCTGTATACTTGGAAAAATACAATTCTGTGAGTATCCACCTGTAGAATTGATTTTATAGTATACAGCACGTCCTGTTCCATCCCTCCCTTGTTCTCATTTTTCTTGGTTACCTCTGTATGGTGATTGTTCTAAAGTTCTTTTTGGCTTCTTATCCATTTTTTGATTCTCCCGGCTTCTTGTTTAACTGCTTGTCAACACTGGAAATTGGTGGGAGTTACCTGGCTATTTATGGGGCTGGGAGTGGCCACAAGTCTTTCTGCAGTCCACTGTGGCGGAATAACCCAAGTGTAAGGAATTTCTGGAACAGGACGTGCTGTATACTATAAAATCAATTCTACAGATGAGTACTCACAGAATTGTATTTTTCCTATTGCATGGCACGGCCTGCTTCACGAAGTCATTACATCTGGGTATTCCGCCACAAGGTGGCGCAGTGCACTGCAGAAGAGTTGCGGCTCCTCCCGGTACCATATAAAAATGGAATCACCATAGACTTATCCAGTTTTCCTCTGCAGTGATTCTGCGAAGATAAAAGATGGCTCTCTATATTGCACAGGTGAGCGGGGCAAACAAGCCTGCGGCCCTGCCTCGGCTCTACTGTGATGACGCCAGCGAGGTCACATGAGCGCCGTTTTCACGCTCTTCGGGGGGGGGGGGGGCGGGGACGGTGGATGACGCGTATCGCGTCGTCCTCCCGCGGCCCGCCCCTCGAGGTTACTCTGCCTGCGCCATTTTGCTTCTGCAGCACGTTGGGGCCCTTCTCATCCCGGAGCTGCGGAGGTGATCCCTGTCTGATTGACGCTTCCTCCTGTGGTCTGGCGGTTGGTGCCCTTGTCCTTCTTGGTCCGTGAGTCCCCATGGGGGGGTTTTGGTCTTTTTTGGGCATGCGCTGCGGGATACTTATGTGTCTTTATTTATGTCTTTCAGGCAGGACAACTGTGGGTTGTGGTTTCTCCCGGTTTTATCCCTTACCATCCCTCATCTTCCTTTACTGGCTTCTGGGGGCATCCCTTGGGGGGGCATCCTGGGTGGCTCTTGCTAGCCTTTACCCTGTGCTGGCCTATTGTGCCTGTGTTAATCACCATATGGAGGCTTCTGGGGATAGCGTGCTTGGGGGTCCTTCGGGGCAATCCCGGCTGTGTGCCATGTGTGGGGTATGCCCTGTGAGTGACAGTGTCAGGGTGTGCGTGCCATGCACCCGAAGTGTCCTTGCTCTCCAGGCTGGGCTGCCCGTTTCGCTTCCCAGTTCTGCGCCTCCTTCGGCATCACCTACCCCCGCACCTGCATTTAGCCCCTAGTGAGGGGGATACTAGCGGGGGGTCACAGTCTGATTTGGCACTGCGTGTGGCCAGTATTGAAAGGCAACTTGCCGGGCCTGTTCCGCGTAAGGCCTCTGGCAAGAAGCGGCACCTAGCTCCCGAGACATCCCTCTTTCCTGAGGAGGATGAGGGACCTGATACTTTTGTTGGCCTTTACCTCCTAGAGGAGGGGGAACTCTTTCAGGACTCTGATTCCTCTGGGAACCAGCAGGAGGGTTTCGGCAGTGACCCTGGGTCTGCATTTGGGGAAGACTCATGGTTCCCTGAGGACACTGATAGCCTGTTAGCTCCCATTTTTGAAGTCTTGCACATTGTCCCTCCTGAGGTGGCTAAGAGGAAGCAGGGTGAGCTCTTTCGTCCTGTCAAACAGCGCCTGGAGTTCCCTGAGCAGAGCCATTTCACTAATATGGTGCTCAAGGAGTAGGAACATCCTAGTAAATTGCCTGTGGTGCCCAAGGGGTGGGATAGGAGTTATCCCTTTTCTTGCCAACCTGGTCAAGCGATGGTCGTGTCCCCCTGAGGTGGACGCTCCTGTGCTCGGGCTGTCCAACACCTCGGTCATGCCTTCCCCTGACACTACTACACTGCGGGACAGTGAGGACCGGCGCATGGATCAGCTGGCCTGCCATGCTTTTGCGTGTGTGGGGGCTGGGCTGCGTCCGGTCTGCACTGCTGCTATTACAGATATTACTTACAGCTATTACTTACAGCTATTGCCCTTAAAAGACAGCTCAAGTGTCTCCTGAAGAGCGCTACGGCTGGCAACAGGGGGGAGGATTATAGGTCCCTTTTGCTTTGCTCTGATTTTGTTGCCTTTGTCCTTACTGCCATGGATGATGCGGTACGGATGTGTGGTAGGACCTCTGCCCTTTTGGTGACTATGCGCCGCTCTGTTTGGCTGCGTCAGTGGGCGGCTGATACTGCCGCTAAGAAGGCTCTCGCTGGGCTCCCCTTTACGGGGCTGTGGCTCTTTGGTGAGCGTCTGGATGTTTTAGCCAAGGATGGTAGGCTGCCTCAATGGAGGAGGCAGCCTCGGCCCTTTCGGGGGTCCTCCTCTTTTCTCCCCTCTTTTCGTGCTTCCAGAGGAGGTTGTGGCTCCCTATTCTCGGGTACATGCAGGGATTCTTGGGGCCGTGGCAGATCTCGAGGTCGTCCCAGTCTATCATGGGGCCCCAAGCCCCCTCAGGCATGAGGAGGCTCCCTCACCCATCCGGATGGGGGGACGGCTTCGGCTCTTTGCTCACGTCTGGAGGCTACATGTCTCAGACCGGTGGATTCAGGAGCTGGTGTCCTCCGGTTACAAGATAGAGTTTGCAGCCTGGCCGCCCCCAAGATTCATCAGATCCCGGATGTCTCAAAACCCTCTGTCAGTTCAGGGTTTGTGCCTTGCGGTTCAACGTCTGTTGGAGTCAGGAGTCATTTGCCCGGTGCCTTCCCAGGAACGGGGTTGAGGGTTCCACTCCAATCTGTTCACGGTCCCCAAAAAGGATGGGTCCCTGAGGCCCATCCTGGACTTGAAGGGTCTCAACAAGTTTGTCAGGTTCAAGCATTTTCGCATGGAGACTCTACGCTCGGAGGTCAGTACCCTGCGCCCGGGCGACTTCATGACCTCAGTGGACATCAAGGATGCCTAACTTCACGTGCCAATCTTTCCAGGTCATCAGAGATTTCTCAGGTTCACTCTAGAGGATCAGCATTACCAGTTTGTGGCCTTACCGTTCGGTATCACCTCGGCCCCTCGGGTGTTCACCAAGGTGCTGGCGGGTGTGATGGCTTTGCTGCGGAATCAGGGCATTAGCATCCTTCCTTACCTGGACAACATTCTGATTGCGTCTCAATCTCTTCATCAGGCCGAGAAGGATATCCAGGTGGTGACCTCCACTCTCGAGTCCTTCGGCTGGGTGATCAACTATCTCGAGTCTTCACTGTCTCCGTCTTTGGTGAGGTCCTTTCTGGGCATGACTCTGGATACCTCTCAGGTCAAGGTATTCCTGCCTCAGCAGAAGGTGGAGGGCCTGCAGAAGCAGGCACGGACTCTGCTCTTGTGCCCCCATCCCTTCATCCCGCAGGGGATGCAGTTAGTAGGTGTCCTGCTTCGAGGCGGTCTCTTTTGCTCAGTTTCACACGAGACCTCTTTAGTTGCACCTCTTGTCAGTTTGGGATTGGGACCCTGTGTCCCTGGATCAGGAATTTGCTCTGTCCCCCCTGGCCAGACAGTCCCTCTCATGGTGGCTGGACTCAGGGAACCTTCTAGTGGGCAGGACCTTTCTGCCTCCGTGCTGGGAGACTGTCACCACAGATGCCAGTCTGACCGGTTGGGGGGGGCTTTTGGAAGTCTCTGAAGTTCCAGGGTCGGTGGGGCCCCCAGGAGGCTCATGCTCCCATCAATGTACTAGAACTGAGGGCGATCAGGTTGGTTCTGTCTCAGCTGACCACACATCTTCAGGGTCGGGCTGTTCAGATCCGCTCGGACAACTAGACGGCGGTTGCCTACATCAATCATCAGGGAGGGACTCGGAGCAAGCGGGCCTTTCAAGGAAGTGTCCCTGATACTGTCTTGGGTGGAGGAGAATGTCCCCTGCATCTCGGACGTTTAAAATCCGGGGGTGGAGAACCTGGAGGCAGACTCCCTGAGCAGGGGAATGTCTCGGCTGAGGGAATGGTCCCTCAGCAACAGAGTATTTCACTCCCTGTGCCACCGCTGGGGTCAGCCAGATGGGGATCAGTTTGCGTCCCGCCACAATCACAAGCTTCCTAGGCTTGTCTCCCTGTCACTGGACCCTCTGGCCTTCGCCACGGATGCGCTAGCAATGCCTAGGATGGAGTTTCGGCTCCTCTATGTGTTCCCTCCGTTCCCTCTGCTGGGCAGGGTGCTGCGCAAGATAGCCCAGGAAGGAGTACCAGCCATTCTGGTGGCCCCCTGTTGGCCAAGGAGGGCTGGTTCTCAGACGTCGTACAGTTGGCAGTAGATCAGTATGTCCTGCCCAAGGATCCAGGTCTGCTCACTCAGGGACAACTGTGCCATCCCAGTTTACAAACGCTGGCTTTAACGGCTTGGCTGCTGAAACCTCCATCTTGATGGATAAGGGTTTGCCTTCTGTTGTTGATACCATGATTAGGGCTAGGAAGAAGTCTTCGTCCTTTATCTACTACAGGATTTGGCATGCTTACATTGCCTGGTGTGAGTCTAAGTCTTTTCCTTGTCGGGTGTTTTCTATCCCCAGGATTCTGGAATGCAACATGGTTTGGATTCGGGCCTTCAACTCAGTACCCTCAAGAGACAGGTGTCAGCTCTGGCAATTTTTTTCCAAAGATCCTTTGCCAATCACCGGTTGGTAAACACTTTTTTCCAGGGAGTTACTCATGTGCGTCCGCCACGTAGGCCTATGCTACCAGTTTGGGACCTGAATCTGGTGTTGTCTGCTCTGCAGGGTCCTCCCTTTGAGCCTATCCGTGGCGCTGTCTTGCCCATTCTGACTCTTAAGGTGGTCTTTTTGGTGGCCATTATTTCTGTCATGCGAGTTTCTGAGCTGGCGGCGCTTTCCATCAAACCTCCTTATTTTGAGGGGCATCAGTATAAGGTGGTGTTTCGGCTTAAGCCGGATTTTTTGCCTAAGGTTGTGTCTGTCTTTCATCTCAATCAGGACATTGTTTTGCCTTCCTTGTGTCCTAACCCTGCTAATTCCTCTTTGGATGTTGTCAGGGCTCTGAAGTTTTATTTGGTTGCTACTTCTTTCAGGAAGTCTGACACAGGGTTTGCCTCCTGCTAAATCCACTATCAGCAAGTGGATCCGTCAGGCGGTGGTACAAGCCTATTCTGCTAAAGGGAAGGAACCTCCTTTTAGGATTACTGCTCATTCTACTTGTGCTATTGGTGCGTCTTGGGCCTTTCAGCACCAAGCTTTTGTTGAACAAGTTTGTAAGGTCGCAACTTGGTCTTCTGTTCATACTTTTTCCAAGTTTTACAAGGTTGATGTTAAGGCCTCAGCTGATGCTGCTTTTGGACGCAAGGTACTTCAGGCGATAGTGGTTTAAATTGCCTGTTGTTACTCTTTGGGGATCCCACCCTACTTTATGGACACTGCTTTTGGGTGTCCCAGATGTAATGACTTGAAGCAGGCCGTGCCATGCAATGGGAAAAAGACAATTCTGTGAATACTCACCTGTAGAATTGCTTTTGCCATGCATGGCACTGCCTGCTTCACCCCACCCTTGTTATCATTGTTCTTGGTTGCCGCTGTATGGTGATTGTTTCAAGTTAGTTGGGGTTTTTCTTGTTACTTTTATTATCTCCCAGTTTCTTGAATAACTTCTTGTCAACACTGGATAAGTCTATGGTGATTCAATTTTTATGTGGTACCGGGAGGAGCCACAACTCTTCTGCAGTGCACTGCGCCACCTTGTGGCGGAATACCCAGATGTGATGACTTCGTGAAGCAGGCCGTGCCATGCATGGCAAAAGCAATTCTACAGGTGAGCACTCACAGAATTGTCTTTTTGCTGCCCATTTTGGTTGTTAACATTGCACTGTACTCCTTGGATGACTTTGCCCTGTGTATCTTGTCTCTTCAATAAAAAATTACAATTAAAAAAAAAAAAAGGAGTGAGAATTCTCACCTGGCTCTGAATCGACCCCATAGACACTATGTATGACGAGAGACAGGTTGACACATGTTGCACAGGCTCATCTGTGGCTGAGGAAGAAGTTGGAATGGCCCCCACTGGAGTTTCTTGACAAGATGACAATGAAAATAGATTGCTTGCTTTTTCAACTGCCACTCCCACAATCAACAATCTCTCTTTAATAGCTAATTGCATATATGAATCTAGATTCTCTGGGTTAGAGGGCTACCAAATAACAACTGTCTGCAGTGGGCTGGATTGTTACCTTCAAATGAATTCTGCACTAAATTCTTCAGCAGCACATCTTCTCTCCTTAAGACCCCGTAGTTTAGCATCAGCTATCGTCTGGCTTTGAAAAAGGTTGTGACTGACTGCAAAGCTGGATCGGTTTGGGCTAGTCCGAAAGCCCATGTTCATGGATCACCTTGCAGAACCGAGATAACTAATCCCACTTGTTGAGCGTCAGTACCTAAGGAACTAGGTTGTAGCTGAAAATATAATTCACAGGAGTTCTGAAATTTGGAAAACTTGGCACAGTTGTTATCAAACTTTTCAAGCAGTGGGACTAGCAGCTGTAGGTGGAGGGGGTATTGGGTGAGTTTCTTGGCCAGCCAATTGTGCCGTCTGCTATAATCAGAACCCAGCTCATAGAGAAATTTCACTGCCTTTCACCCTTAATGAATAAGACCCATTTTGCTGGACACTGAACATACTTGCTCGGGTATGGTTGCCCCTGAGGTCTTTAAACAGAATTAAACCTGATATTTTGACTATCCCAGGTTTTCTTCCTTGCCCACGGGACATTCCTATTTTGGATGCCATGCTGTGTGAACCCCCAGTTCTCCTGTAAAAACTCACCTCTTCCTGGTCCAACAGCAAATGCATGGGCTCTCGTCCAGTGGGCCAGTAATGATGTGCTTGACCATGAAGACTGGGCTGGCATACACTAATAAGCCTTGGGCTGATTATACAACTAAGAAGCTATAGGCTAATAGCCCTACAGGAAACCCAGGACTCATTGGCCATTTACAGTTCCCATGGCAGTTGGGCCACCGAAGAGCAGGCAGTGGAGTAAGGTTTACCAGACGCTCCCAAAGGTTTTGCTGGGAGAGGCAGCGAGAGCGAGGAAAAGGTAAGGAGGCTATCTTTACAGCATCTTCTTTTTATATTGCTGGATACAGTACTAATTATAGAAAAAAATAAAAACCTACAGTGCAGAGACAGTTACAAAAAAGATGTTACAAAGTTCAGCTCTGATTGACCTCAGTGATTGCCTACGTACAGAGACTTCATACTAGACACCTGGTCTGGGCTCTGTGGGAAAAGTCTTCGACAATGGACAAAAGCTTTAAACCAGGCTATGTGTTTGTCTGATGAGGTTGCGTTTGAGTGCACTTTTGAGAGCTCGGAGTGTTGGGGAGGGAGTGAGGTGAGACTGTGCTCAAAAGATTGGCTTGATATTTGTACAGCCACATCAAGATTTCATAAATTGTTATATCCCTAGAAAATGATAATAAAATACTATTTAGATGGTATCTCACCCCTCTCCAAATCGCCAAATATGTGCCCTCTTCATCTCCTTCCTGCTATTCGGGATGTGGTAAGGATGGCACCTTATTACATATATTTTGGAACTGTAGCAAAGCAAAGAGGCTTTGGATTAGAATATACCACTCCATAGAAATCTATGAAAAGAGCCCTGGGAAGTCCTGCTGAGTAGGGTGGTTAATGATATACCAAAGATCGAGAGAAAGCTGTTGATGTTCATAGCGACTAAGCAAACTCCTACAAAAGCTTGACTTCAGCCTGCCTTGGAATTCCACAAAGTTCGTACTAGAATAACGGATTTCATGGCTGACATACTTGAGGGATGGACCTGGGTAAGGGCAGACCTGGGAGGAGTTTGGAGGAGAATCTAGAGTGAGAATCTAGAGTGCTGGACATGTTTTTTTTGTTTTGATTTTTGTTTTATTCCGTGGGTTGTTACGTTTGTACATGTTTATTATACATCATTAAGCTTGCAACGTGTTTTGCCTCGAGGCTTGGAGAGGCCTCTTTATTTTTTATATTATGCAGAAATAAGGTTGATTTGTGGATAAGGCCAAATACTTGCCTTCTGGCTATTTCATATTGTGTATTGTTTCTATGTGAACGGTGACTTATAACTCGCCTTAGATAAAAATGTTTTGTATTGTATTGTTCAATTGCCCTGAAATAAATAAAAACTATTGAAATAGGCGGTTGTGAGGGGAGAGGACAAGGATAGAGGTGAAGCTATTAAAAATTGAGGGCAGGGGAACTGGATGGTGGGAAAATTAATGCTCTGTCAATTTGAGGGAGTTAGATTACATAAAAAAGAGCTGGGAGACAGTCTTAAGCTTGAGATAAAAGGGAAGAGATATTTGGGCCAGAGAGGTATATTTGAGTGTCATCTGCATAGAGGTGTAG